>NW_021026101.1:1909162-1995326 GCF_004153795.1 Camellia sinensis
GAGCCACCTTTACATCTATAAATAGGACCACCCTCATTTAATGTTTTTTCATTCAGAAATTCGTATTTCACCTCTGCTAATTATATTCTTCATCTTGCTGCATTTTATTTCTGAAAAAAAGAGTGTAAGCACTTAGTGTGTTCGTAAGGCAAACAATTTGTAGTGCTGCTATTGTTTGTGGTAGATCATTTCATCCTGGGAGATAGACGTCCAAATTCTGAAAACACCGTGGAGAGGACGAATCTGTCTTAAGGACACAGTGTTAAATACTGGACTTGATCAGAAAAGTTATTCAAATAAATTAACCAAGTAAGTTATTTAATTTATTTTTCAGTGTTGTTTTTATTTATTAAAATCAGATTTAAATTTTGTTTTTGTAACAAAATAAAATCTGTTATTTATTTATTTATTTTTATTTCGAGTTTGATTTTTGTAATCAAACCAATTCTCTCATTTTCTTTATTTCTTTAAATTCTAATTGTTGTTTTGTACACAATAGAATTAAATCTTTTAAATACAGTGAAGATTGTCCAACAACTCATGCCTTGTAAACATGAAACATGATAGTTGCACTGATCGAAAATAGGTGAAGGTGGTGCCCAAAAAAAAAAAAGAGAGAGAGAGAGAGAGAATGAATTGTGAAGATGTCAAGTGACATTAATGCACAACATGATTTTTAATGCACATAAAAAAATAATTAATTTAAAAGTGCATTGTGAAGAAGTCAAGTGAGATTAACATTTGTCATTAATTAAAAATATCTGTTTTTGTGTGAAGTCTAAATTTTAAGATAGCAATGGCTAGTGCTCCTTTGTTTTTGGTCTTTTTTAGATGCATTGCATCCATGCATGGTACCTAACAGTCTACCCGACAAGTAGGAGTGTAAAACTAAATCGTGGGTGGCCCAAAACCGCAGCCCAAGGCAGGCCCGACCCGTTTAGGTCCGGGCTCGAGTCCAGCCCGAGACCTTGGGGCAAGGCTTGGGCCATCATTTTGAAACTCGACCCGTGGCCCGTTTAAAGCCCACTCAAGGTCCGACCTGCCCGAGACCTAATGTCTTTTTAGTGAAAAATAATAAAATTTTGATCGAAAAAATTAAAAAAAAATAATAAAAAAAAATGATCAGACCCACCCAAGGCCCGAATATCCCAAGGCTTGGGCCTAGGCCTAATTTTTTGGCCCATGGCCAGACCCGAATTTTGGTGGAAGCCCAGGAGGCCCGACATGGGTCGGGCCAGGCTAGATTTACACCCCTACCCACAAGATGAATTTCTTCAAGCCTATTTTATTCATGATAATTGACTAAACAATTTTGCTACATCTCCTAATTGAGACCCCTCATTTTTTCTCTAATAACGTAGCTAAAACTCATGTGAAGAGATCTCATACTCCTTTTTCTGTGTCTCATCTTTCAGTCTTGTTACATCCTCCTAATTTTAATGACGTAGATAAAAACTCATGTAAAGTGATCTCACACTCTAACCTCTCTCATTTTTAGCTCCCTTAATTCCACATCATTTGAGGTGAAATTGGGGGATAAAAGTAGGGAGATGAATCATTTTTTCTCATCTTTAACCTCCTCTAATTTTACATCAATGGAGTGGAATTGAAGAGACAAAATTAGAGAAATGAATCATTTTTCTAGATGATAAAGTGACTGGTAATGTCCTAACAATATGATGTTGGGTCTAGTTTCTTACCCTATATAGGAGGAATGGTGGGCCTGAGGCACAGCTTGGTAATGTCCTAACAATATTATAATTGATAAAAAAAAAGAACGAGTAGCACTCATTTAATTTTAATCATAATGAATATATTACCTCAAAAGACAAGTAAAAGAAGAGAACAAACGGCCACAAACAAAATCTATACTGTACATACCATTACTGTTAGTAGTTAAGCTAAACCCGCAAAAAAGAACATTCGAAAGTAGGGTTATTTATTTTTTTTATTTTTATTTTTATTTTCGTCACAACTTTTTTTTAACTCTATTTCTTTGTTTTCTGAGCTTTTGCTTCTTTGCTTTTTTGAAACATATGCATTCTCTTCCTTCTAATAAGTGGGTGGCATGTCTGGAATCTTGCATGCATGATCAATTTTTTCAAATTTTTTCAAACCACTTTTATTCATGATATAATTGGGTTTTTATCTCTCTCTCTCTTCGTTTTTTTTTTCTATTTTTTTTTTTAAAAATTATTAGCAAAGCACGAAATGGTTGTTAAATTTTAAGGTAATTTATAAATACACCTTTTAAAATTTGTTAAAAATATTGATTTATTCTTTACATTTAAAAAATTACGTCTCACACTTTGGGATTTTCAATCATATAACAAATGACTATCTTCATTAATCAACTATTAAGTCAAATTAACAAAATATATGATATAAGTAACAATTTTTTTTTAAAAAATAAATAAATATACTTATATCAATATTTATGAAGTGAAAATTTTTATTTTGGCCTCATTTGAGAATAGATTATTTTAGTTGGCTATTTGACTTTTTTACTATTTTAACCTAACTAAAAAAACTTTCTTCGAGATAATAGTAGTTTTTTTTTTTTTTTTGGTAGTTGATTTGATGGTTGTGAGAGAGAAAAAATTAAATGATTATGGGTTTAATGTAATATTTTGTCTTATTAACTATTTTTACCTATTTTATCTTTATTAACTATTTTAGCCAAATAACATCGAACCAAACAGAGCCTTTGTTTTGTTTGTTTTCCTATCTCAGCTTTTTAGTCTCCATTTTCTCAATTGGTGCTACCGTGATTCACTACAACAAAAAGCACAAATGGCGACTAAAAAAAAAATTTCGTCGCTGAAAGTAGCACTTTCGGCGACTAAAATGGAATTAGTAGCCAAAAGTGAAGACTTTTGGCAACTAAAACAGTTTAGTAGCCAAATGCATAGTTATTGGCGACTAAAAATCAGTTTAGTCGCCGATTATATGGGTTTTAGCGATTAAAAAAATTATAGTAGCCAAAAGTCAAGGTTTTTGGAGACTAAAAACATTTAGTAGCCCAAAGTATAGGTTTTGGCGACTAAATAATAGTTTGGTCGCCGATTATATGTGTTTTACCGACAAAATAAAATTTCGTAGCCAAAAGTGAAGCTTTTTGGCTACTAAAAAATATTTAGTAGCTAAAAGTCAACAATTGGCGACTAAAATTCAGTTTAGTCGCCCAAAGTGGAAGGTTTTGGCGACTAAAATTCAGTTTAGTCGCCAAAAGTGGAGGTTTTAGGCGGGAATTAATTCTTTTAGCGACAAAAAGTAATTAGTAGCCAAAAGTATAGAATTGGCGACTAAAAAACAGCTTTAGTCACCAAAAGTGGTCTCCTATTTTTTTTAGTAAATAATTTATTTTTTACATAAATTATATTAAATAAAAATAATTATTTTTATATATATAGTTTTGTATTAATACCGGTAAATATACTATATAAATAATATATGTTGCATTTGTATTCATGTGATGTTGTAGTGGCATAGTGGGGAGAGTGTGTTACTAAAGGTTTAGAATGTGGGAGGTTGGTGGTTCAAAACTTGAGAATAGCAGACTGTAATTTTTTTTTTTTTTTTTTCTGAAATATGGTTTCGGCGACTAAAATGTGTGGTTGCCAAAAGCTTGACTATTGGAGATGAAAAAAATAGTCGGCAAATGTATAAATAATAAAAAAAAAAAATTCACTATTGGCGACTAAAAGATTAGTCGCTAAATGTATAATTTTTAAAAATGTAATTGACTATTGGCGACAAAAGCTTTGGTCGCTAAAGACCTATTTTTTTGTCGACTAAAACTTTTTTAGTCACCAATACCTCAGGCGACCATATATTCGCGACAAAACCGGCAACTAAAATATTTAGTCGGGGAAAGTGAAAAGTCGACTTTTGATGACTAAAAATGAACTTTTGGCGATTAAAAATTTAGTTGCCAAAGATATTTTTTCTTGTAGTGATTGTTATCTATAGAGGTCAAATTCACCTCGAATTGACCCAACAGAAGATCTCCTCTATCTAAGTAGGTCTTTTAATCCTTTTTTTTAATCTTTTTGTTTTATAATAATTTGTCTTAGTTTTATTAATAAAAATATACCTAACATATTATGTTACATATCAACTAGGTTTCAATTGCAACTTCAAGTCCCCACATACACTTTTTAAAGAGATGCCCACTACATAATGACCTGTAGAAAAACATGAAACTTAGCCCTTGTAAACATGAAACACAACAGTTGCACTGATCGAGAGTGGGTGAGGGTGGTTCACAAAAAACAAAAAACAAAAATTAATGAAAAATAAATTTTTTTACTTTTTTATATGAGCTGAAATTTTTTAAAAATTTGAACTTTTTTCATAAGTTTTTTACTTTTTAACTAAACTAACCACTTGCAAACATTCCCTAAATTTTCTTTTTAGTGTATAAAATTGCATGACATGATTTTAATGCAAATAAAAAAGAATTAAAAGAAGTCAAGTGAGATTAACATTTCTCATTAATTAAAGATATCTGCTTTTGCGTGAAGATTAAATTTTAAGATAGCAATAGCTAATGCTTCTTTGTTTTTGGTGTTTTTTTAGTGCATCATGCATGGCAACTCCCAGTCTACCACACATGACGAATTTCTTCAAGCCACTTCATTCAAGATTTTTGGTGTTTTTTAAGTGCATCATGCAAGGCAACTACCACTCTACCACCCATGATGAATTTCTTCAACCCTCTTTTATTCATGATAATTGGACCAAACCGTTCCATTACATTTCTTAATTGAGGCTTCTTAATTTCATTCCAATGACGTAGCTAAAACTTATGTGAAGTGGTCACGCACTCTTTCTCTCTGTCATCTTTCAGTCCCGCTACATCCCCTAATTTTGTTCCCTCAACCCGATAAACTTTTGGCCCTTTCAAATTTGAATTGTTCCCTGAAGTATACACAGTAAAATATACACATTAAAATCTATTTGGTCCATTAATTGTGTAAGAGGAGCTAATTTAGGCCCACTAAATTAATTAGGCCCAATAATCCAAGGTTGATGGGCTCGAATTTATCGCAAGTCCAAGATTGGTGGGCCCGGATTTATCGCCATCAAACGGGCCGAATCGCTCTAAGCCTCGAAAGGGTTCGGATCCACGAACTTAGAGACTTACTCGGGCCCGGACTCGAAAGGGTATTGAGCAAGCCTAGAGATCCGAGGCACTCGGACTTGAAAGGATTCGGACCCACGAATCTAGAGATCCGAAGCACTTGGCTTCGAACGAATTCAGACGCAATCTAGAAGCCACTCCATTAATGAGTCTCAGAACACTTGCGGACTCGGAGCTTTCCGGGATCTACGTACCAGAACCATGGGCGTAATGGAGTCCGAACAAAGGACCCGATCCCGAGGACGGTGAGTGGAGATAAATTCACTCTTTGGTTAAACTAGCCTATACCCGGGTCGAGGTGGCACGATCTAGGGGGTCCCTGAGACTCAGCAATATTTGCGGCAGGGCGTTCTCTTGAACTACCCCTGACCCTTATGCGGCAGGACGTCCTCTGGGACAACCCCTGACCTTTTGAGATGATTAGGGATCATTGGTTAGGTGTGGCTAAGAAGAAGGGTTCGCCAAGAGGTTGATCTCCTCTTCGTGGTTTTCCTCATCCTCGGAGAGGTCACCTCCTCGGACAAAGTGGTTAGAGAGAATATTCCCCATGTGCCTTGCACATGGGCTCCATCCTACATCATGAGGTGCCTATAAATAGCACCCACCCATAGCTTTACAAGGGATAGATTTTGGAGAATTAACTCTTGGGAAAGAACTAATTTCCCTTCTCCATTATCAACCTTGAGAGTGAAAGTGGGAGATCCATGGGAGAGCCTTGCCATTATTCTCTCTCTAGCCATTTTGCCTTTTTCTTCACCCAATCTCTTATCTCCATCATCTCCTTTACTCTTGCGTTCTTGAGTTGAGACTATTGAAGAATCTAAGCCTCTCATCATCTTCTAGAGAATTCGAAGTTGTTCTTCAAGGATCTTTGAAGATCTTCGAATTTTCCAACGACGTTCTTGAACCCCCATCATACATTTGGTGACTCTGCTGGGGAGACGGATTGGTTAATGGTCTCAACAAGATCTGGAACTCATACAACACCGACAAAAATGACAGATAATGAGACTCATCAACAAGGCTCTTCCAATGGTGGTGATGAAAGGACTCAAGTTCAAGACTCACCTCTCATCCTTGAAGCCATTCAAGAACTCCAACACACTCAATAAGAGATTCTCATGACCCTTCAAAATCGCACCCACACCATGTTGGGGATGGGTTCGAATTTCGCACCACCAGCAACAAATGGAGGTCAAGTCGACACTGACAAGCATAAAAAATTTCATGGTAATGTTGGAAATGGTCAAAACCATCAGGATCTACTCCAAATTCTCCCTGAGGTTGTACAAAATGGTGTGCAAAATCAAGTGCTAGAAGAAACAAGTCATGGCCAACCTGTGGCCCATGGAGAGCAAAATCACACACCTGGAGGATCGAACCATGGTCCATCGGTGGTTGGAGGAGTTTCTGGCGTGATGAATGGTGTTCCAGCGAATGTGGAAGTTCAAGGAAGGCCTATAGAGATTTCTCTACAAAAGGGTGCTCTATCTATGCCTAATTTTGTTCCACCGATTGTAAATTCTACTCATGTACCAAGTGGGTCTCCTTTGGTTCCGACGCCAAGTTTGCAAGTCCAACCCAGTATAGCCGTGGCATGCAATGAACTTTATGGGACCCAATACAACGTCCCATCACCAAATGGCATATCCATAGGTGTCGATGGCCAATATCGTCATGCGTCTTCACTGATGATGAATTCTCAGCACCCAAATGGCCAAGTCGCTCCAAGTTCAGTCCTTGGGTCTACAAGCCAAGTTCTGGAAATACCACCATCAAGTTCTCTCTCTCAACAATTTCTCACCCTTGTAGATGTGCAAGCCATGTTTGAACTAGAACGGAGCAAGAAAGCTTTACCCTCTTTGCCTGATCCGGATGTCAAGCCACCATACCCTATCAAGATGTTGAGTTATCCATACCCAGAGGGGTACACGGTGCCAAAGTTCATCAAATTCGATGGCAAACAAGGAAATGCTCGAGAACATGTTGTGCGGTTCATCGAGACTCTGGGTATTCATGGTTCAAACCGCGTCCTCCAGCTGAGAGAATTCTCCAAGTCCCTCACCGACTGAGCATATAGTTGGTACGTTAACTTGACCCCAAACTCTGTTCGGAGTTAGGAGGAGATGGTCAACAAATTTCACACCAAATTCTTTCAAGCGGCTGAGAAGGTAACCACACTTACCTTATGTAAGGAAAAGCAACGGGAAGGTGAAGACATTCTCGAATATGTGAAGAGGTTTCAAGACAAAGCCGTAGACTGTCATGAGGCTGTGGAGGAAAGCTACTTGGTCCAAATCTGTGTTGAAGGGGCATTGAACGGATACAAGATACTTCTAGTTAATCACAAGCTACCCACCTTCTTGGCACTAATTGAAGCATCTCGGAACATCAACATACCTCAATCTCAGGAGATCGGGTTCGAGACTAGTTATAAAACCAGCTTCAAGTCATCCCGAGGACCTTCTGTCACTGCGGCTTCCGCGTCTTCTACCCGAAAGTTGCAGGGAGAGGAATTCAGAGGTCAGAAGAGGAAATACTGCGAAGATGACACTTCTTTTCCATGTGGTGTTAAAGAGGTGAAGGCCTTAGTTAAAGAATGGGCGGCAGATGGGGAACTGAAGTTGCCTCGTATTGAAGAGCTTTTGCCAAAGAAGGACCGTAAGGGCCCTAATTATTGTGTTTTCCACCGATCACTAGGGCATCCTACACAAAAGTGCCGGACACTTAAGAAGATCTTTAGAAAGAAAGTCGAAGCAGATGAGCTAGAGTTCAAAGAACAAGGGCCCCAGGATATCTTAGAAGACATAGCTATGATGGTGTATGACGACCACAGCCCGAGCAGCTGGTGAAAGCTTTCTAAATGACCTTGCAGCTCTAGGGGCAAATGTCAACATTCTATAGAAGAAGTCTATCCATGACATTTACAATTTGTATTTACTGCATTGTCTAAGAATTTTCTATCTTTCTTTCTTATGTTATGAAGAAAGTTATTTCCTCTATATTATGTATCTCCATTAGAAGTTATTTTCTCTACATTGTATATCTTCATTGTGTTATGTTGCTTGAAATAGTTTTCAATTTTTTGTTGCCCTTCGAAGAAGAAAGAGGAATAGCAGACTCGGTTACCAACCTGAAGGGACTTTTCTTGACGCAGTAGAAGTGTACTCCCACTCGGAGAGGGACAACCTTTGCTTCCATTAGTTGCCGAATAGTATGTGCTATCATTTGGACCTCCGAAAAGCAGCCATTACTTCCATCAGTGCAAGCTTCGAGGGTATTTCTTGTTGAAGCAGAGTGTGTGTTCCCAACTTTCGAAGAACAACTCTTACTTCCATCAGTGCAAGCTTCGAGGGTCTTTCTTGTTGAAGCAGAGTGTGTGTTCCCACTCGGACTTCCGAATAACAGCCCTTGCTCCCATTTGGACTTCTTAGGAATAAACCTCGTTTCCATCAGTGTGAGCTTCGAGGATCTCTCTTGTTGAAGTAGAGTGTGTGCTCCCACTCAGACTTTCGAAGAGCAAATCTCGTTTCCATCAGAACGAGCTTCGAGGATCTTTCTTGTTGAAGTAGAGTGTGTGCTCCCACTCAAACTTTCGAAGAACAGACCTCGCTTCCATCAGTGCGAGCCTCAAGGATCTTTCTTGCTGAAGTAGAGTGTGTTCTTCCACTCAAACTTTCAAATAGTGTCAAGGATCTTTCTTGCTGAAGTAGAGTGTGTTCTCTCACTCAGATTTTCGAAGAACAACCCTCGAGGTGGCCTATTAGAAGGGATCTTCTTGAGTAGGGTGTGTGCTACTATTCAAACTCCTAAGGGACAGCCTTGCTTCCGTTTGAACTTCTGAGGGACAGCTCTTGCTCTTATTAGTGCGGGTCCGAAGAACAGCCCTTGCTTTTATTAATACGAGCTCCGAGGATCTTTCTTTTCAAAGTAGAGTGGACTCCTACTCGAACTCCCGAGGGATAGCCTTTGCTTCCATTAGCTGTCGAAGTAGAAGTGCACATTCACTCGGACTTCCGAGGGATAGCCTTGTTTCCGCTCGAACTTCTGAAGGACAACCTTGCTTCTGCTCAGACTTCTGAAAGACAATCTTTACTTCTGTTGGTGCAAGCTTGGTAGACTCGGTCGCCTTCCAAAGGGATCTTTCTTGCCAAAGTAGGGTGTGTGTTACTTTCGGACTCCCGATGGACAGTCTTGCTTCCGTTCGGACTTCCGAGGAACAGCCCTTGCTCTCGTTAGTGCGAGTTCTGAGGGCACCAAGGTCGTGGAGTTCTTACAAGAATTCATTTGCCTGAAAATAGCGAAGCTGACAAACAAGACTAGCAATATCAATTTCAGATAATGATTCAAATATTACCGAAATAGAGGCGACATCAACAATAATAATGATCTACTTAAGCTGCAACAATTTTATTCTTCTGAGCTAGTTCATGAAAATGCAACAATCAAGGTTTTGTCTCTCCAGGCCGATTCCTCTCAAGCCGACGTAAAGCTACAACGGTCACACAAAATTTTGGCATCAGCTATGTATTTCCCAAGCATCCACAAGATCAACAAAACGACAATCAATCATTCAACAACAACATTTATTTTATTCGTCCCATTCAAGCAAAGCTAGCAACAACACTCACGTGGATTACATGTTCTTCCTCAACATCAATAACTCAAACAAGATTCAAGTGGGTCATTCTCTCTCAGATTACAGTATTCAATATTAAAGACCCAGTTTATACAAGACTCTGACTCTAAACAAACAGAGTAAGTTGAGTAACAAATTTCAGGCCCAAGATCTCAAACATTTTTTATTTGGGTATTATATTTCTCAGTCATACCAATTTCAAGAATATCTCTTCCAAGTCAAGATTCATAGCCCAAAATTTCTTACAAAACAAGATTCATCAAGAGTGGTGGTTATCTTAAGATCAAGAGATCAACTTTCAGTGCAAAAACTCATATATATATTTTCCCACAGTCAGGGTAGCAAAACCCAAATTGTTTACATGTCCAAGTGCATAAACTTAAAAGCCATAAAAAAATGAAGAGTCAAGTTTCAAGGGTACTAGAAATTTGTTCGCAGAACCTGTAAAAAGCCAAAGAAAGAGGGTTTCAAGCATATACTCTCAAATCCAAAGCAATGAAGAAAATGAAGTTTGTTGAATCAAGACCAAAACCCATCAAAATGAGGAGTTCAAAAATGGGTTTCAACAAGTACTTACCCATAGATTTGAAGGAGCAGATTCAGGGCAATAATAACCAATAGAGAAATGAAGAATAATGCAAACTGAAGCTGGACGATGCTAGGGAGGACCACACACGGTGTTGAGTGGAAAAACGTGTGTAGTCGGCGTTGGACGAGCGAGGCCGGAACCAGCAGTGATGTCGCAGCGGAGTTGGTGACCACACACGACATGTTGGAAGGGCGACATGTGTGGTTGGCACTGGAACAATTAGGCAGACCGACACCACGTTGAATCGGTGGTGTGGTTGGCGTTGGCGGGTCACGGCTAACAGTGATGGATTTCAGTGGGCGAGAAAGTATATCGATAGACCGACGCCGCGTTGAGTGGGTAGCTGTAGACACCCCATTTTTGACCGACCTCAAGACTCAGACATCACCGATTGAGCGCTCGGTGACGTTGCATATCGTGCTCGTTCAGAAGTCTCAGAGTCGCGGCCGCGAGCCCTGCCTCTGGACTTCCGAACCCTCTTTTGTGCCTTGCTTCAGTTTGCGAACCAGACTCGGTTTTCTCTGTTTCTTTTCCTGAGGGGAGAGAGAGGTCCCGTAGACCATCTTTCAGTGGCTGTGGGCTACATTTGGTGGCCGTAGGCCATTTTGCCCATTTCGGAGCCCGGTTTCCGGTTTTTCGGGACCGTTGGCCGTGTGCCTCGGTTCGGGACCGCCTAACCACCTCCGTTTGCTCTGATTTTTGGCATACCTCCTATTTACTCCCTTTTGAGGGACACTGAGGTCTGAGAGACCCACTTCGTGGTCGAATGCCATTTTCGGTGCTTAACAGCCCATTTTCGGGGCCCCGAACTGCGCGTTTTGGCCCCCGAGCATTCGTTTTGCATCGGTTTTCGTTCATTTTTGGCAGGTACCTCTGTTTTATCACCAGGAAGGCTGTAGAAGGGTGGGAGGCCAACAATTGTTGCAGCAACCAGTTATATTCCTCCGGCGCCCTCCGACGCCCGTTTTTCTCACTTCCGAGCTAATGTTGAACAACCTTGAGCCACTTTCTTGAACTTTCAACCACATATTTGTGTTGAACACACATGGGAGGATCCTAAAAGTTGGTGGCCGGCCAGTAATTCCATCTGAACCTTTTGACCCCCCCTAAAAATGGCTTGTTGTCCCTCCTGTTTTACAGTTGCCAATTTTGAACCACAGGGTTGTGATGTACACACATGGGAGGACAGCAATTTGTGGTGGCCGGCCACTAATTCACCTTGACCTTTTTGACCCTTGGCCGGCCGGCCATGGGAGGTAGCCGGCCGGCCACCTGCAGCTTTGAAACCTAGCCGGCCATGATCCTCACAAAATGCACTTTACAGCTGTATAGCTGTTTCCCCCAGAAAATATCTCAATCCGGGGGACAGCTGTTGGGGGAGAACTTGGTCTTTTCTCCCCCACTCTTTCTCTCTCTCTTGTCCCTCTCCTTGGTCCATATAACCAGCAGGCAGCATTGGTCTTAGGGGTTAGAAAAAAATTACCTTCAAGCTTGCATACAAAAATCTCCCTCCATCTATCTCTTTCAAGCAAAAAACTTCCTAAGTTCTACCACCATTTCTTCTACACCACCAACCCCCACCCTTCCATCCTCCATTCCAGAAGTTTGAAGGTGTTCTCCAAGGCCTAAGGGTGCTGCAAACTCAAGCCAAAAGTTGCTAAAGACTTGTCTTCAAGGGTGAGTTTCATTTCCCTTTTTTTGGTCCATTTCTTGTATCATTTATAAGCCATACATGCTTGCTGTTTTGAGCTCCGGCCCTAACTGAAAGTGGCCTTCTTTTGAGCTCTTTTTCACTTTTTCTTAAGGGCTCAACCCTGTTTGAGGCCCTCTTGATACACTTTCTTCAATATCCTCCTTGAATGCCATTTTCTTGCATGATATTTTTAGCTTGTGTGTGATCTGTTTTGGAGCATGATGTAAACTGTAATTAGGCTTATTTTGAGCCCCTCTTCAACATTGAATAAGGGCTCATCACTGTTTGGGACCTCCATGTACCACTTGTCATTATACCCCTCTTTGGTCCCCATTTTTGCATGACTTGGCAGCCCCTTGTGCTTCTGTTTTTGGTCATTTTACAGAACTGAAAACAGTCTTATTTTGGCCCATTCTTCATGTTTCATTGAGGGCCTTTCATGGTTTGAGGCATCGTTCATACACTTCATGTTATATCCCTCTTTGGTCCCCATTTTTGCATGACTTGGCAGCCTATTATGCTTCCATTTTTGGACGATTTTCAGAGCTAGAAAAGGTCTTATTTTGGCTATCTCTCCATGTTTCATTGAGGGTCCTTCACTGTTTGAGGCACCCTTCCTATACTTTGTGTTGTACCTCTCTCTTAATCCCCATTTTTGCATGATTTATTAGCCTGTTGTGCTTCCATTTTTGGGCGATTTTCAGAACTGGAAACTGTCTTATTTTAGCCTCCTCTTCATGTTTCATTAGGGATATTTCACTATTTGAGGCATCATTTATATACTTTGTGTAATATCTCTACTTTTGGCCATATTTTGCATGGTATTTTTGGCTTGTATGCATGCTGTTTTGGGTCCGGCCATCAACTGTAAAATACCTTATTTTTGGTCCCTCATCAGTATTGTAGAAGAGTCTTTTTCTTTTTGGTCTTTGCATCTACCACTTGCTTCTTTGTCCATCTTTTGGCTCATTTCTTGCATGGGAGTTTAGCCATATCTGTGCTGGTTTTTGTGGTTTTTCATAAACTGTAAAAGATCATGTTTTGGGCCCCTCTTCAACTTTGTTGAAGGGCCCTAATCTGTTTGAGGATAGCAGCTGTGAGTTGCTTCTTAATCTCATGTTTATGGCCATTTTTGCATGCTAGTTTTGCCCTATTTTTGTTTGCTGTTTGGCCATGCTTTGAACTATAAAAGTGCTTATTTTTGGGTTTCCTTGCTTCTGTATTTTCATTCCATGTGCCAATTATGCATGCTTTGTATAGCTGTAGGCCATTTTCATATGCCTAATGTTGCATTTCGGTTTAATTCTATGCATCGGGTGTCATTTCGCCTTATTTCGGGGTTGTTTTGCCCCAATTTTTGCTACTGTTTTTTGCATATTTGCATATCATATTCCATGTCTTTGCCATGTCTCATTAGAGTGGCATTTCGGTGCCTGAGGGTCGGTTCTCGGTTTGCGTGCACGCGTGCACGCATTTCGAGTCATCTCGTTTTCATCTGATGGCCTCCTATGTGAGTGTGGCTGAGGCTCTCTCATGTTGGTGTAAGCCCATTATTGCATTGCGTATGTCATTTCATCCATAGCATTGTGTATGCTCGGTTGTGTATTACCTCGTGTAGCGTGTATGCCATTCCATGACATTGTGTATGTTAGGATTGTATCTTAACTGCATCTCATGCATGTCATGCATATTGCATCGTGTTCGGGATAGGAGTTAGCCCGGGCACGGGAAACGAGGTGCATTTCGTACGCCGAGTAACGGAATGTATCTCAATTCCCCAGTCACCGACACTCCGGATTATCCACGATGGAGTTAGGTTTTGTTGTGTTTTCATGTGCATTCATCCTATATTGAATTGTGCAATTCGACTCCTCGGCCATCATGCCTCGATATGCGTGATTGGTGGCACGAGGATCGAGGCATGCATATATTTGTGAAAATACATTGCTATGCCCCTTTCCTGCTCTCTGTTGCAGCAAAATGAAGATGTATTATTTATTCAGACTGTAATATTTATTTGGACCCTCTGAGTGAGGGCTATTGTGTAATAAGTGTGGGTGAGTGTGTGTATGTCTTCCAATCCCCACTTCTTTCTTCCCTTTTACTTACCTGCTTTGATGGTTAGTATTAGGGCACGTTTAATTTAGCATACCTTATGCTATGCATGCGTGCATTCATGCATTTGTATTGCATGCACTAGGCTCGGTACATCACGCTAACTGCATTTGTACTTCAATTCCAAATTGAATACGTGCATCGATTGATCGCATTTCACATGCCATGTTTAGGATTAGCCGAGCCTATCTAGTTGCATCTTGTATGTGTTGTATTAGTCAAATTGACATGAACTAGGACATGCATGTTTGCTAACTAGTTTATTATTTTGGCACGGCGTACGATGTAAGTATTTATGCTTTAGCATCCTTGCATGCGTGTGAGTGTTGCCATGATAGCATGATTACCATGAGGCTAGTTGCTTACGTGATATTACTGCTTGAATGCCTGTGGATGGAGGTCGAATTGCTTAAATTGCGATAACGCATTAAAACTGTGAATTTTAAAGCCCACTAGATAGTGGCAAAACCATCTTTTCTAAAAGCCCACTTGAGGGTGGCAAAACCTGCATTTTAGCCTATTTGCGAGTAGCAAACCATTTTCAAAACAAACATGAAATGTTTTGTTCCAATTTAGGTGATTTGGTCTATACTTGTTTGCTGTGCGCATAACATAGTAATTCTAGGCTAATAACCGGAATAAGAGCATATAATGTTTTCAAAAGAGGATATCATGGTTAGTAGAGGCCAATCTTCGGATCGGGCGAGAGGGGGTGCTCATAGCTGACCTTCCCCAATCGTACCCAAGTTCCCGAGCCGAGGCAACTTTGGTGATGACGGACACGCTTTGGCACCGAGTCAGGGTTTCCTAAATTTCCCAAAATAAAATATTTAGGTGGCGACTCTGTATCTGGCAAAGCAGTCCATGTTTGGCACTTCTTTTCTAAAAATCTATTTTCTCAAAACGATTTGCCGGATTTGGACTCTTTGGTTCAGACTTAGAACCGTGACACAAATCGAGTCCGAGCTGTAGCGAGGTCCCCCGCGGACTTGTTAAAGTAGCGTAGTCGTCGCTGGTCAGTTGCGGTTGGGCACGAGACGGACGAGCCGTGTGAGTTGAGGTGGTCACGCATAGAGCAGCGCCATGGTGGGTTCGCGCAGAAGCCGATGGTGGCGCTCGAAGGGTTGAGACAACAGGCAATACACAAGCAAAGGTGGACTTCAACGACTGTGGGGACGAAACCAAGATCCGGCGTGTCCGAATGTCTGAGCCCACTAGGCTGAAATGAAACACCGATGGTGAGCAGCAGCTTGAATCGCACGTCTGCGGCAGTCGCGAAGCTGAAACAAAACAGTGGCTGGGCTGCGACGCTGGGATGGGTCGGCAGTGTTGCTTGAAGCCGTGATGAAGGTCAATGCGCAAGCGGAGCCATTTGGTTTGTTGAAGAAGGAGAGCACGGCAGTGGCCTCTGGTAGTGTTTAAACAAAACCTTCTTGGAGAAGAAGAAAGCCTGGGTTGGTCTCTGTTTTAGAGAGAGAGATGGCTGAGAATAAAATTTTTCAAAAAGGTTGGATGGTCTTGGCGGCTGTAAGCAAAAAGAAAGGAAATGTATTGATTAGGGTTCTTGTCTTTTTCTTTAAATAGGCAAAAAGAAAAGAATATTCCCTTGAATATACCCTCAAACATTCCATATATATATATATATATATAATGAACCTGCCATTTTTTCCAAGCAAAAAAGGAGTGTTTCGATTTTTTTTTTAAGAATAAAAAAATTGGTGTTTTATTGTTATTTGACTTGGAATAAAAAAAAGTGGACCCTCAGATGTTCATGAAGAATTAGAAAATTTGGAGTCATGCATCATGTTAAAAGGGATTAAACAAAAAGGTTGACTTTAAAAAAAAAAAGTTATTTATTTATTTATTTATTTAATATTACTTGTCAATTTTACCTGTAAATTACGGTGAATCCTCAGCTTTATCCTTAGACTCTGTCAAGGCCAAATATTCTCGAAAACATAATGTGAAGCATGGCTGACAAGGTGAAATTATGCATGTCCGAGAAAACTACAATTTCTTATACACGCAAGGGGCAAGTGTAAGAGGGGCTAATTTAAGCCCACTAAATTAATTAGGCCCAATAGTCCAAGGTTGGTGGGCCCGAATTTATCGCAAGTCCAAGATTGGTGGGCCCGAATTTATCGCCATCAAACGGGCCGAATCGCTCTAAGCCTCGAAAGGCTCGGATCCACGAACTTAGAGACTTACTCAGGCCCGAACTCGAAAGGGTATTGAGCAAGCCTAGAGATCCGAGGCACTCGGGCTCAAAAGGATTCGGACCCACGAATCTAGAGATCCGAAGCACTTGGCTTCGAATGGATTCAGACGCAATCTAGAAGCCGCTCCATTAATGAGTCCCAAAACACTTGCGGACTCGGAGCTTTCTGGGATCTACGTACCAGAACCATGGGTGTAATGGAGTCCAAACAAAGGACCCAATCCCGAGGACGGTGAGTGGAGATAAATTCACTCTTCGGTTAAACTAGCCTATACCCAGGTCGAGGTGGTACGATCTAGGGGGTCCCTAAGACTCGACAATATTTGCGGCAGGGCGTTCTCTTGAACTACCCCTGACCCTTATGCGGCAGGACGTCCTCTGGGACAACCCCTGACCCTTTGGGATGATTGGGGATCATTGGTTAGGTGTGGCTAAGAAGAAGGGTTCGCTGAGGTTGATCTCCTCTTCGGGGTTTTCCTCATCCTTGGAGAGGTCACCTCCTCGGACAAGGTGGTTAGAGAGAATATTCCCCATGTGCCTTGCACATGGCCTCCATCCAACATCATGAGGTGCCTATAAATAGCACCCACCCATAGCTTTATAAGGGATGGATTTTGGAGAATTAACTCTTGGGAAAGAACTAATTTCCCTTCTCCATTATCATCCTTGAGAGTGAAAGTGGGAGATCCATGGGAGAGCCTTGCCATTATTCTCTCTTTAGCCATTTTGCCTTCTTCTTCACCCAATCTCTTATCTCCATCATCTCCTTTACTCTTGTGTTCTTAAGTCGAGACTATTGAAGAATCTAAGCCTCTCATCATCTTCTAGAGAATTCGAAGTTGTTCTTCAAGGATCTTCGAAGATCTTCGAATTTTCCAACGACATTCTTGAACCCCCATCATACAAATTGTATATACATTAAGTTCTTAAATTATTTAATTCAAACCTATTTAGTTTCTGAAAAGATTAAAAAAATAAATAAAAATCTATAACTATTTTAAATCAATGAAAGACCCTACCTAATTAAGATTTTTGAAGTGTAATCAAGTCCATCTTAGTATTTGCAGTATAACAATTATATGAAAACATGTAAATATAAATAAACTTTCATGCAATATATATAGTTTTGGTTTTGTGTTGGTTCAGTTTAGACATACCTAAATCGAGAATCAACCTAATCTTATCGGGTTGATAATATTAAGACCCATAATCAAACCAATTTATAGAAAAGACTAAACCAACCCAATCCACGTAGGTTAGGTCGATTTGGTTCTCGAGTTTTGTGGGTATTTTATGCACTACTAATCAGCGGAGGTGGGTGAAGAAAGAGAGGGTGAAAACACCTGTTTTTTATTTTTGCATTTTTTGTTGAAAATTTGAAATCAATTCTATGTTTTTGAAAAAAATCAATTAATATAGTCTACAAGATTTTGTTTCTAGTTTCAGAAAAAAAAAAAAACAAAACAAAACAAAAAAACAAAAAAATGAAAAAATGAAAAAATGAAAAAATGAAAACATTACCAAAAATGGCCTTAGTTGTTAGGTGGGCACTATATACTCAAAAAAGTAGATACTCCCTCTATCTCAAAATATTAGTACCTTATTTCATTTTTCATTGTCTTAATATATTAGTCTATTTTCAAAGATCAAGGACTAAAATAATATGAATTTCATATTTTGTCCTTCGTTTAAATTTATTAACAATACAAAAAGTATAATTATAACAATTGATATTTCCAAAAAAATGTACTATCAAAGGGTAATTTTAGAAAATTAATATTGTTAAAGTGCAATAATTGTACTACCAAAAAAAGTTAGATTTTCCAAAATGGACTATTATTTTGGGATGAAGGGAGTATATTCATTTTAGATGTAACTTATATTTTATCAATTTTAAGAATACTGCTATTAGCCCCCTATATATTATTTTGGACCCCTAATTATAAATTTCAAAATCCTTAAAAAAATTCTTCTCTCCAAATAATACCAAAATTATCCTTATGAAAACTTCACACCTACTAAAATGCACACCCCCACACCATAAAAATCATTATCTCCCGAAACCCAAAAAGTTAAGAGAAAAACCTCCCCAAAACCCTTGTCAATCACACACATATGCGCTCTCTCTCTCTCTCTCTCTCTCTCTCAAGTGAAGAGGACCTCTATGATTCACCCTTCTGGTAAACTAAAATTATTTGCAAGTAATTGAATTCTTATTTCACAATTCTTCTTCTTCTTCTATGGTCAAGGGCCCCTCTTCAATGATCTCTTCAGTAATTAGGGATTTTGATTCCAAAGATGAAGATACCATTCGTAGCCTAAATCAGCTTTCTTTTACCCTTCAAAGTGTATCAAATTTCCTTACTCGGACCTGTGTTGCCGAATAAATAATATATGTTCGAACCTGTATTCCTGAACAAATACACAATGTTCATGCTTGTATTGCCATTTTTTTGTCATATGCTCTTGAGTTTAATATCGAAAAAAAGTCGAATAGTTTTCACCATTTTTTTTCCCAGTTCTATTAAGAAACTTACCATTACAAATTCAACGTCCTCCGAGTTGTGAACACCATCCAAGCCATGAACCTCCTCTGAGTTTATATTATTGCACTCCTTTTGTAGCACTTGTGTTCTATAAACTATTGGAGAGTGTATTTAATTCCTTTATTTTCACTTTGGTAGTCTTTGGAGTTGTTATATTGTGGTTTTGGAAGAATACAATTCAATTTAGACTTATTGGGATTGTTCGTTCATACTTGTTTTCGTTGAAAAGTCCTTTGGGAACTTGGAATCATTGTTCTGGGGTCGACACCACCCTTCCTAGGGGTCGACACCACCTTGTTGCCTTGCTCTTAATATCTCTGCTGGTTGATAGGGTCGACACCACTGGTCTTAGGGTCGACCCTTGCCCACTGCTATGTTCTGAGTATTACTACTGAAATATATGGTCGACCCTTGTCTGTTGCACACTTTAGTGTCTTAGCTTTTCTTCTTAATAGTCGACACTACTGTCTTGAGGGTCGACCACTGGGAATTAATTTCCTGATTTTGGTTTGGTTTTGGACTTTACTTTTTGGGGGTTTGACTTATTCTTTTCTTTGACTCTAGAGCTATTATTCTACCACTATAAATAGACCCCAAACACACATTTCTCATTTACTCTCTCTCTCTCTCTCCCCTCTTTAAACTGTGAATCCATCTCTCTCTCTCTCTCTCCCAGAAACCTAACTTGTCTTACTTAGATCTCTAGATCTACTCACGTAGAGGCATTTTTTCACCTTGGTCCTTTGTGAAAGGTTGTAGATTTCGTAAAGGGCGTTCTTTTGATATAAGAGTTTCGTGATTTCATTGACTTTGAGTTATTCTGAGTTCTCCTCTTTTCTTTAAGAGGTAGGGTTTATTTCCTTAACTAAATATGAGTTCGATAGCATATTTGAAGCGTATTTTGTTATTTATATTTGGTAGTCATTTGGTGTGATATTTACCCTTGTTATTTCAAAAGATCTATGGATTTGAGAGTTTTGGGTTAAACTTAGGGTGTGGATTTTGATATTTAAAAGAGAGATTTTTCAAATAAGTTTTTGAGCGAGATTATGATTTTATATTGTGGTTTTGGAAGAATACAATTCAATTTAGACTTATTGGGATTGTTCGTTCGTACTTGTTTTCGTTGAAAAGTCCCTTGGGAACTTGGAATCATTGTTCTGGGGTCGACACTAGCCTTCCTAGGGGTCGACACCACCTTGTTGCCTTGCTCTTAATATCTCTGCTGGTTGATAGGGTCGACACCACTGGTCTTAGGGTCGACCCTTGCCCACTGCTATGTTCTGAGTATTACTACTGAAATATATGGTCGACCCTTGTCTGTTGCACACTTTAGTGTCTTAGCTTTTCTTCTTAATAGTCAACACTACTGTCTTGAGGGTCGACCACTGTGAATTAATTTCCTGATTTTGGTTTGGTTTTGGACTTTACTTTTTGGGGGTTTGACTTATTCTTTTCTTTGACTCTAGAGCTATTATTCTACCACTATAAATAGACCCCAAACACACTTTTCTCATTTACTCTCTCTCTCTCTTAGAAACCTAACTTTTCTTACTTAGATCTCTAGATCTACTCACGTAGAGGCATTTTTTCACCTTGGTCCTTTGAGAAAGGTTGTAGATTTCGTAAAGGGCGTTCTTTTGATATAAGAGTTTCGTGATTTCATTGACTTTGAGTTATTCTGAGTTCTCCTCTTTTCTTTAAGAGGTAGGGTTTATTTCCTTAACTAAATATGAGTTCGATAGCATATTTGAAGCGTATTTTGTTATTTATGTTTGGTAGTCATTTGGTGTGATATTTACCCTTGTTATTTCAAAAGATCTATGGATTTGAGAGTTTTGGGTTAAACTTAGGGTGTGGATTTTGATATGTAAAAGAGAGATTTTTCAAATAAGTTTTTGAGTGAGATTATGATTTTATACTGTGGTTTTGGAAGAATTCAATTCAATTTAGACTTATTGGGATTGTTCGTTCGTACTTGTTTTTGTTGAAAAGTCCTTTGGGAACTTGGAATCATTGTTCTGGGGTCGACACTAGCCTTCCTAGGGGTCGACACCACCTTGTTGCCTTGCTCTTAATATCTCTGCTGGTTGATAGGGTCGACACCACTGGTCTTAGGGTTGACCCTTGCCCACTGCTATGTTCTGAGTATTACTACTGAAATATATGGTCGACCCTTGTCTGTTGCACACTTTAGTGTCTTAGCTTTTCTTCTTAATAGTCGACACTACTGTCTTGAGGGTTGACCACTGTGAATTAATTTCCTAATTTTGGTTTGGTTTTGGACTTTACTTTTTGGGGGTTTGACTTATTCTTTTCTTTGACTCTAGAGCTATTATTCTACCACTATAAATAGACCCCAAACACACATTTCTCATTTACTCTCTCTCTCTCTCTCTCCCCTCTTTAAACTGTGAATCCATCTCTCTCTCTCTCTCTCTCTCAGAAACCTAGCTTGTCTTACTTAGATCTCTAGATCTACTCACGTAGAGGCATTTTTTCACCTTGGTCCTCTGTGAAAGGTTGTAGATTTCGTAAAGGGCGTTCTTTTGATATAAGAGTTTCGTGATTTCATTGACTTTGAGTTATTCTGAGTTCTCCTCTTTTCTTTAAGAGGTAGGGTTTATTTCCTTAACTAAATATGAGTTCGATAGCATATTTGAAGCGTATTTTGTTATTTATATTTGGTAGTCATTTGGTGTGATATTTACCCTTGTTATTTCAAAAGATTTATGGATTTGAGAGTTTTGGGTTAAACTTAGGGTGTGGATTTCGATATGTGAAAGAGAGAATTTTCAAATAAGTTTTTGAGCGAGATTATGATTTTATATTGTGGTTTTGGAAGAATACAGTTCAATTTAGACTTATTGGGATTGTTCGTTCGTACTTGTTTTCGTTGAAAAGTCCTTTGGGAACTTGGAATCATTGTTCTGGGGTCGACACTAGCCTTCATAGGGGTCGACACCACCTTGTTGCCTTGCTCTTAATATCTCTGCTGGTTGATAGGGTCGATACCACTGGTCTTAGGGTCGACCCTTGTCCACTGCTATGTTCTGAGTATTACTACTGAAATATATGGTCGACCCTTGTCTGTTGCACACTTTAGTGTCTTAGCTTTTCTTCTTAATAGTCGACACTACTGTCTTGAGGGTCGACCACTGGGAATTAATTTCCTGATTTTGGTTTGGTTTTGGACTTTACTTTTTGGGGGTTTGACTTATTCTTTTCTTTGACTCTAGAGCTATTATTCTACCACTATAAATAGACCCCAAACACACTTTTCTCATTTACTCTCTCTCTCTCTCTCTCTCTCTCTCTCTTCCCTCTTTAAACTGTGAATCCATCTCTCTCTCTCTCACAGAAACCTAACTGTTCTTACTTAGATCTCTAGATCTACTCACGTAGAGGCATTTTTTCACCTTGGTCTTTTGAGAAAGGTTGTAGATTTCGTAAAGGGCGTTCTTTTGATATAAGAGTTTCGTGATTTCATTGACTTTGAGTTATTCTGAGTTATCCTCTTTTCTTTAAGAGGTAGGGTTTATTTCCTTAACTAAATATGAGTTCGATAGCATATTTGAAGCGTATTTTGTTATTTATATTTGGTAGTCATTTGGTGTGATATTTACCCTTGTTATTTCAAAAGATCTATGGATTTGAGAGTTTTGGGTTAAACTTAGGGTGTGGATTTTGATATTTAAAAGTGAGATTTTTCAAATAAGTTTTTGAGCGAGATTATGATTTTGTATTGATGGTTGAGATATGTTGACATTGTGGCTTTCCTTTACTCGAAAGTGATTTTGAAAGAAAATGAGATTTTGTGAAATTAGGGGATTGTTGGGCTATGATTTTGCTACTACAGTTATTTTTGGTAATCCAAAATTTCATATGGATTTCTAAAAGTGGAAAAGCCCCAATTTGTATAAAAACCCTAAATGATATTGTTTTGAGAGTTGGATTGATTTGTGGTAAATGGTTTGGTTGGAAAGGATATGGTTGTGGGATTTTAAAAATAGCTGTTGTTACTTGTTTGAAAAATATATCTATATTGATATCTTTCGATTATTGCATTAGGAATAACTGTTTTGGTTATCAGTAGAGGATAGCATTGCCGTGTGTTAGAAATTGCATGTGGATTAGGCAATTTGAAATCCTTTATATCATGGAGCATGTAACAGATTTTCGAAATTGAAACTGTATGCTTTGGAAAAATGTTTTGGAAACTCTCACATTATGTTTTAGAACATTTACATTGTTCTGAAAAAATAATATTTTGAGTTACATGTATTGTACAATTGAAGGTTGTAAATAAAATGGTAAATCTAGGAAGTAAGTATTGGCTCGTTGAAATAAGTTGGCATGAGTGTCCATAGGGAAAGTCCTAAAATTTGGGCATATACATGGGTGCCGATTCCATGAACGAAATATTTGGAAAATGGCAATAGTAGTGCTTGTATAGCTTACGTTTACATAGGTGCTGATTTGCGATTTCCCGCGGATGAAATTTTCCGTGAAATGTTGTATTTATTTTGGTGATTTATGCATTTTATTTACTATTATGTTGGTTTTGGAATGGGATGTTTGGAAATGTTTTAAGCAATGTATCACCTTTTGTTCAGCGATGTAGTCGCATTTGATTTAGCAATGTATTTGCTGGTTGGTGTTGAGATACCTGGATTAGTTTTTGGAAAGGGGTTTCATGTCAAACATATGTTTTAAAATTAGGAAAAATGTTTTGATTAAACAGAAGGTTTTGGTAATTGGAAAGAAAGGATTTTGTTGAGAAATGAGATGGATTTGAAATTGCATTTAGGCATATTGTATATATGTATTGCATCATGATCATTTATGTTGGTGGAGCATGTTTAGTTTTTAAAATATTCTCTACTGGGCTTTATGCTCACCCTACGTGGCTAAAAATATTTTTCAGGTGTACATGTGTGGATATGGACTGAGACGTGAAGCTGTGTTCGGAACTGTGTAGGGTGGCTCTGTTATTTGTAGGCCAAGGGCCATTCATGTTATTTATTGGCCGTGTGCCATTCTTGTAAGGGTTATACCCTTGTGTATGATGTAAGCCTCAGAGCATTTAATTTATTAGCCGTGTGCCATTCTTGTAAGGTTTATACCCTTGTGTTCGGAACTGTGTAGGGTGGCTAAAAACATTTGTGCATGTTTTAGTTACAGAACATCTATTCGACTTAGATGTTGTATCTAAGAATGTATGAAATTGGATAAACACATGTATTGTGTGACTATATTATATTTATCTACACGAGAGTTGTTATCTGCTGTTCATCATTGGGTGGTTTATTCACAGGAGCCAGACCATGTAAATCTGGGGCATGACACCTCTTGTCTCAGAAAATTGTGGTTGTTGGAAAAATTTTCACTCATTGTCATTGCCGGAGAAGTGTGTGTAATAGAATGATTATGACCATTGCCACCTTTACCATCAGAACATCGCCGCCGAAGGTTCTTAAGATTTTGAGGGTGGGTAGGTTTTAAGGGTTTTGAAGTGTATGGGTGGTGACAGAGGTGGGTGTTCTCATAAATTTATCTTATGATTTAGTAGGTGTGTGGGCTTAATTGTGGGATGGGGTGTCTCAAAATGATTAATGTCCTCTTTAGTAATTTCATTTGTGATAAGAGTATGAGCTCCAGTGGTGTAGACAGCCCGAACTTCCCTCCGCGTGCCCCCTTTCGGAGAGGGCTCGGATTTGGGTTCATGCTACTACAGTTCGGACTCCTGTCACGGTTCGGAATCTAATCTCACAAAGTGCAATGTAAGACTGATAAATCACCAAAGAGTCCAAATCTGGCAAATCGTTTTTAATCAAGAAGTGCCAAACATGGATTGCTTTTCCAGATTACAGAGTCGCCACCTAAATGTTTTGTTTTTTGGGAAATTTAGGAAACCATGACTCGTGCCTAAGGCCACATGTCCGTCATCACCAAAGTTGCCTCGGCTCAAGAACTTGGGTACGAGGGGGAAAGGTCATGAAATGAGCACCCCCGCTCGCCCGATCAAAGGATCGGCCTCTACTAATCATGATAT
Source organism: Camellia sinensis (assembly GCF_004153795.1). NCBI lineage: Eukaryota > Viridiplantae > Streptophyta > Magnoliopsida > Ericales > Theaceae > Camellia > Camellia sinensis. Next base: position 1,934,164 of record NW_021026101.1, read on the forward strand.
ATTGTTTTGAAAACCCATGTGTTCTTATTCCGATCATTTAGCTAACTTACTACGTGATGCGCACAGCATACAAGTATAGACTAGATCGCCTAAATTGGAACAAAACAATTCAATGTTTGTTTTCGAAAATGATTTGAATTTGTCACCCTAAAGTGGGCTTAGAAATGCGGATTTGCACCAAACACGGTGGGCTTAAAACATGATGATTTGCCACTCCAAGTGGGCTTAAAACTCACATTTTGATGAATTGTTCCAATTCAAGCAATGAGGCCTTCATCCATAGGCATTCATTCAGTTAATCACTTAAGCAAATAGCCTCATGGCAAGCATGCTGAAGCGAAAACACTTATAGTGTACTCCGAATCAAAATAGAAAACTAGTTAGAAATCAATGCATGATCCTAGCTATGTGAAGATGCCTAATGCAACACATGCAAAATGCAACTAAGTAGGCTCAGCTACCTAATCATGACACATGAATGCGACATTTGATACACGTATTCAAATAGGTATTGTAATACGATGCAGTTTGAATGATGTCCTGAGCCCGGTGCATGCAAGACAAATGAATGATGCACGCATGCAAGCATAAGGTATGCTAATCGAAATATGTCCCTAATCTAACCACTGAAAACGGATAAATAAAGGGGAGAAAGACGTGGGGTTGGAAGACATTCACACACACACGCACACTTATTACAACATTTTCCCTCTCAACGGAGGGTCCGAATAAACTAAGCTAAGCTAATCTAAGCTGAGCTAGGCAAACTAATCTAATTAAGTTAATTAGACTAATTATTACAAACCAATAAAGAAATAGCTAAACTAAGCTACTTAATTATTACAACACTTAATTAATTAACAAATTAATTAAATACACAAATTGAGATACTAACTAACAAGCGAAGCACCAAATTAATCTACTTCAGCTCTATTTGAAGATGTTGAACATGCGTGCTCGCATTCGGTTCCTCGCCCCGAAAGCTCTCCGGTTTGCTCTTTGAAGGCTCTGTTTGCAGGGTGTCCATGAGAACTTGCTGCTGAATCTTATCAAAAACATGTTAAGGAGTGCACAGTGGCCTGCCGGCCATGAGGAGCTACTGCCGGCCATCTGCCCACCAAAGATAGGCCTCTGCCGGCAAACAATGCAATAGTGCCAGCCATCACTGTGGAACTGCCGGCCACTGGTGTGCTGTGACACCATTCTGTAACAGAGCACAAAACAGAGGAAATTGAGGGTCTCCCAAGAGTATGTATGTACTATACCACTCCATATCACCTCAAAACATCAAGGGAGAGGCACCATTGGATCCAAGACTATCAATCAAGCATCTCAATGCATGATGGCCAAGGACCCAACTTGCACAAATTCAATGAATGCCCAACAAACAAGACACTAAGACTACGGCCTTATCATAAGTGGTCAAAGGTAATGGAGACAAAGGGGATTGGCTCACTTTCATCACTTTGAGTATGAAGTGGGCCAATCCACCTTGTACTCAACATGACGTCCGGTTGAACACGATACAATGCACATGCAACATGCTTAACTTTCAACGCTAAGGTAGCATTCACACAACTCTATCATGTAAGCAATGCATGCAAGACATGTTAAGAGCCAAGAGCACTAGAGCAAGTGAAGAACATTACTCATGAGGCATGCACTACAATGCTTAACAAACTAAACCAGCTATGGACAGACCTTATGCATGCCAAAACAGTGGCCAAAATGTTCTAAAATGACAGCATGAAAGGCAAGAGAATGATGTTCATGCATTGGTTCACAAACAAGGCACAAGGGCACAACTCTTAAATACAATGAAAGAGTGATAAACATGAGAGTATGACAGTGAAACATGCTCTGAAATTGCATATTAGATGATGTCATATCATGCGAACAACTCAAGCAAAGCATGCTAGTGGACTCAAAACACAAGACTAGTGAAGCCCAACTACACTATAGCTATACAAAGCTAAGCATATATGACCAAGACCACTTAAAACAGACCTCAAGCATGTTAAATCAGTGGCAAAAATGTGTTGGAGCAAAGCTAACACATGCTAGAATGATGAACTAACACATGGAGCATATTAGGCCAACAAACATGATTGCACTACAAGTACATGAAGCATGCAAGAGGTGACCAAACCAGCGAAAATTAGAGTTATAACATGCTAAAATAAGACCAAAAACATGTTAAGATGGAGCCCCAAAAGAGTAGAAAAACATGCCAAACAACACAAACAAGCAAGACAAGAGGAGAGAGGACCACCCCCTCCTATTTGGGACCTCAAAGCCACATTTCCACCAAGGAAATTCCTTTGGAATTTAGTGGTTAAAAGACCAAAAAGGGATAGTTCCAAAAGCTTTAAAGGATGGCCTAAAAGCTTAGCAAATAAGGCATTCAAAGGGATGAAACATCCCCAACTCCCACAAGACCTCAAACAACCATTTTTAACACTCAAAAATAGAGTTTTTTGTAGTTGACAACTAGGCCAAAATGAGCATGCAAAGGTGGCCTAAACTAGTACAAAAACAAAGTTTAAAAGGGGTAGATTCTCACCCTAGAAGATCAGCAACAAAATAGGCCTTCCTCTGAGCCAAAAACAACTCTTGAGCTCCAAGCAAACCTCTAAGAACCTCAGCAACAAAGGTAAAGGTGTTTGACTAGGTGTTTTAGTGCAAAAGTATGAAGAAAACTCACTTTTAAGCTCAATATCACACAATATATATATATATATATATATATAGAGAGAGAGAGAGAGAGAGAGAGAGAGAGAGAGAGAGAGAGAATTCTAGAGAGGAAAGGAAAATATCTCAGCTCAAACTTTTGTAACCCTTTGCATGCATATAGAAGCCCTCTATATATAGGAGATACAAGGAGCCTTCAAGCAAATCCAGCCCTCCACGTGCAAGCAGATGGTTTATCCTGCAAACAGCTGGCTCAAAAATATCTAAAATATATCTGTTGAAATAATGGTGGCCGGCAGGGAAAAACCCATGGCTGGAAGCCCTCTCTGATGGCCGGCAATACACCAAGAACATTACATATCAAAGACCAACACATGGTCCAACAATGAGACAGAATGGAAATAGGGTTTGAAAAGAGCAAACCTGGAGCATTCTATCGCGAAAGTCGAGCACTCGACGAGCAATCGAACTTGTTACTGGATGAACCTACAAGAACATCCAAGTCTTGAGGACGGTCAAAAATGGGGTGTCTACAAGTGGTAACTTGAAGCCTCAAGCTTTAGAAAAGCTTATGTTAAAGCCTCAAGAAGAAGAGCATCTCAGACAGATCAAGCCTCAGATAAATGCTCAAAGGATGACTAGGCCACAACAGCAGCCGCAACTGCAGCTCACTCAACACAAGTGTATGTTAGTGAATGGCGTGAATAATGAGTTAGAGACAAGTGGTTTATGTAATGAGAGAAATGTAGGAGTTGGTTAGATACAATTAGTTAAGAGTTTGTTATAACAAACTCTAAACAAATTGTATAAATACCTATAACGGAGATATTATTGAATAAGAAAAATCAAAATCATTTTCTTGTAATTTGAGATTATTATTGTGTTATTAGTAGCACTCATTTTAGATCTATATGACACACCTCATATTAGAATAAATTTCAAGGAAAAAATTCATTATACGTAACATTTATCTTTTAAACAATTTGGAGGTGTGCATCTTTATTGTGTATGAGATTTTTCAAGCTCCATCAATAGCTTTTCCTGTTCAATAATTGAAAAGACTTCTATATTTTCTTATGTATATAGAGAATAGAATACAATGTTTATATATCAATTATAATAGACAAGTTAACCATACTTGTGCCTAAAGTCTAGCACCTAATTATGGTAAAAAATTACAAGGAATCAATCAAAGAGTCGTAACCGAATTGGGGTGTGAGTTGTGTAATTCAATTGATTTGGTTTCCATTTTTAATACTCCCCCACAAGTTGGAGCATGAATGTTAAGAATACCAAACTTGCGTAAGATGGTGTGAAAAGCTACACTTCCCAAGGGTTTGGTGAATACATCTGCCACCTGAAGAAAGGAAGGTGTATAGCTTGTGTAGATATCTAGATTGGATTTTCTCACGAACTAAATGGCAATCTAGCTCCATATGTTTAGTTCATTCATGGAATACTCAATTTGCAACAATGTGCAAAGCTACTTTGTACATCATTTAGAGATTAAGAGGCCTTGCCTGGAACAAGCAACTTCAATCCCAAGAAAATATTTGAGATCACTAAGATCTTTACTGTATAACCGATCATGAAGAAACTTTTTGAGTGCATCAATGGCTGGTAAATCATTTCCAACAATGATCATGACATCTACATAGATCAATATAATAGTGAAAGAATCTCCAACTTTTCGAGTGAACAATGAGTAATCAGCTTTGGACTGCTGAAATCCCACATCTCAGATGGCTGAGGAAAACTTGGAGAACTAATTGCATGATGCTTGCTTAAGCTAGTAGGTTTAGTCAACACACCAAGTTCTCCCACTGTCAACTAAGGCCTAGAGGCGGTTACATATAGACTTCTTCATCAAGATCGCCATGGAGAAAAGTATTTTGTACATCTAAATTATAGAGGGACCAATTCCGAAAGGCAACAAGAGCTAGAAGATAACAAATGGTCACCAATTTAGCAACTGGAGCCAAGATCTCATGATAATTCAATCCCTATGTTTATGTGTATCATTTAGCCACCAAGCTAGATTTGCATCGATCTAAGTGTCATAGGATTTGTACTTGATTTTGTACAACTATTTGCAACCAATGAGCATTTTACTTGTAGGCAAATGAGTGAGAGTCCAAGTATGATTTTGTCCAAGTGCAAGAAGTTCAGCATCCATGGCTTGCTTCCAATTTAGGTCATTCATTGCTTGAGCAAAATTGTCAGGTTTAATAGAAATGGAGATATTTACAATAAAAGAATGGTGCATTGGAGACAATTGATTATAAGAAAGAAAATGAGACAATGGGTCGCGAGTACCTTTAGGAGGATCTAGCATTGAAGTCGAGGAATGTATTGATTATAAGATCTCAACATGAAAGAATTTGATGGGGCTCTAGGACTCACCATTGGTCACGTTTTAATGATCTGAACTGTTCATTTTCTAGAGCTCTTAATATATATTATCCACGAAAATAATTAGTTTGTTTTAATAATCATAACTTTTTCATTTTATCGCATTTATCTCCGAAAAAATGGACGATAAATATATTTTTGAAATAAACAATCTATTTTTTTTTATAAACAAATGTTATAAAATAAAAAGGTTACGATTATCAGATTGACTTAAATTTTTCATGAATGATATACATTGAGGGCCCTACAAAATGAACGGTTCGGATCATCAAAATGAGATTTGTGATAGACCCTATGGGCCCTTCAAGTTCTCTCATGTTAACATCTCAACATGAAAGAAGCCCACCCCTTTTAAAACAATGTTCCACATTATTCATAGGAAAACAATATACAAACTTAGTATTTATAAACTCACTTTTAAATTTAGTGGACATGCTTGCAATTTGTTTTGTTTCATTTCTATTATCATATAATATGTGTGTTTTACATTTAGCAAATGATAAATCATTGTCATTGTGCAAAGCACAATGCCTCTTTATATATATATATATATATATTTTCGTGCATATAATATGAATTAGTCGAAACATTTTTTTTCCCCCTTTAAGCTTCATTATCATTTTTATTTTCTTGTAAAAATAATTTTTCAAAATTTTAACAACTACTCTTAAAGCTTCTAAGTGTCGAATAATAAGATAAGATAAGATAGTAGAATTAGACAATCATTAAAATAATGAAAATGAATTTAGTTTTTTTTTTTTTTTTAACCAAAGCATGCACAACAGAAGGGAGACCCACTCGAATAGGAATAAATTTCGTTGAACCCATCCAAGTCCTATTTCACTAATTTATAAACTAATTCTAAATAGTTTTCTCAGTGATTAAAAACAAAAAGTGTAAAGAGTTAGATGTCTGTGTGTGGAGAAGATATTGGTTAGTCATGCGTATCGTCAGGTGGTGCTTCAATGGTGTTGTGATTGGTGAAAGAAGTGAGATTCACAATTTTGTATTGAGTGATTGAAAAATATAAAAAGATATGATGGTTTATAACTGGTGAGAAGCACCGCCACGTGACATCCCTAGACAAACCAATAATTTTTCCTATGTAAGGGTGAAAAGCATGTATTTTTCTAAAGAGTGATGATTTAAGATTGACTTATGTGTGTCATATAGAATGAGTCTTAAAGTTGCCATTTTTGTCAATTCATCTTTTTTGTTTTCTTTTTTTGTCGTGTATATACGAATTATTCTTCACAAACATAATTAATTTTTAATTTATTAATTTCCTTTGTTTTGGTTGCATTTTTGTTTTTTGGTTTCTTGTTGTTGTTGGTAGTGGTGGTGGTGGTGGTGGTGGTAGTGGTGGTGGTTGTTGTTGTTGTTGTTGTTGGTTGTTAATGATGAAATAGATTGCAATAGATAGAAATTAACACTCTTTTTTCTATGTGTGTACAACCTAAATGAACAAATAGAATTAATAGATAGAAAATAATTTGAACAGATAAAAAAATTAACAGGTAGTTTCAATAGATAAATTTTTTTGAATAGATAAATTTTAACAAATAGATTTTATTTGGACAAATATTTGAACAAATAAGAAAAATTAAACAAATAGGGTAAAAAAAAATTGAACAGATAGGTAAAAAATTAAACAGATAAGGAAAAATTTGAACAGATAAGGAAAATTTTGAACAAGAAGGGAAAAAATTTAAACAGATAGATATAAATTTGAACAAATAGTCAAAAAAAGTTAATAAAAAAATTAAGGGGTAAAATTGAAAATAAAATGTCCTTCAAAACAAATGGAAGGATTTCTCACCAAAGTATTTCACAAATGGTGGACCTCTCACTAACAAAAAATATCTACTATACTTAATGCCTTACACCCTCCTTAGGTTGGACTTTTCAACAATTATCTTAAAACATATTCCACTTATATTTATTAATGTAGATTTTGTTACACCTGTTAGCACTACAAGAAATGTCACTTTTGGCTACCAAAATATTGGTCGCCAAAAGTCACTTATTTAGTCGCCAAAATGATTTAGCGACCAAAATTTTTCGTCGCTAATCTCGTCGCCTTTGCCCTGTCGGCGATAGTATTGGCGACTAAAATCTGTTTGGTCGCCGAAAGTGTACACATTTGGCTACTAAATTGGCTTTAGTCGGCAAAAGGTATGTTTCGCCTACTAAATAATTGGTCGCCGATAATCAGCATTTGGCTACGACTTTGAGTTTAGTCGGCAAAATATAGGTTTCTGCCACTAAATAATTGGTCGCGGAATTAGGCTTTTTGGCTACCAACCTGTTGTGGTCGGGGAAGGTTCACTTTTAGCTACTAAAGAATTGGTCGCCGAAAGTGCACATTTGGCTACTACTTTGAGTTTAGTCAGCAAAAGGTCTGTTTCTGCCACTAAAGTATTAGTCACTAAAAGTGCACCATAATTTAAGAATAACTATTATAGACCAAACATTTTTGTCACCAATAGAATACATATGTTTAGTGACTAAGTAATTTTTGTCATTGTTACTTTTGCCCACTAAAAGTTTTGTAGCCAAAAGCCTGCTCACATTCACTTCTTCATTTTTTGCCACCAAACATTTTAGTCGCCAAATGATACCATATTTTTTCCGTGACTAAAAAATTTAGTAGCCAATACTTTCTCTATCTCTTTCTCAATTGTTTTAGCTACTAATTATTTGGTCGCAAAAAATTAATGGGTTATGTTTTTGCTACTAAATTCTTAGTCACCAAAACATTTGATTACATATTTAGCTACCAAAATATTTGGTCCTTCTTGGTGCCAGCCTGCACCTCCAAACTTACTGCTCGCAGGGGCCACGTCGGCATTCTATTGAACCCGACCATTGGACCATTGGACTGTTCCAGATCATCTTGGTAAAGGCCAAGCTCCTTGTAACATTTGACGTACATGATGTCACAAGAGTTGCCTTGGTCGATCAGAATTCGCTTTACCTGGCACTCTCCAATCTGGAGGGATATTACCAAGGCATCGTTGTGTGGATGCTGTACCATCTCTAGGTCGTCTTCAGTAAAGTACACCACTGGTCCCTGGCACTCATCTGCCCTAGGTCTCTTCTGCCGGACCTGATACATATATTGTAAGTGTTTTACCTTCTGAGTTTCCCCACGTATTTCGTTCCCATTGACCTTCGAGTGGACCACATTGATCACTCGAGGTCTGCCTACTGGCGGCTATGGTGCCGGAGGAGGTGGTGCTGCTGGTGCCTAAGGCAGTCTCGCTTGCTCTTCCCTTGTCTTGGTCTTATCTATCAGGTCCCTTAGATGACCTTGTCTTACCAGGTCTTCCAGATGTACCTTTAGGGCTCTGCACCCTTGAGTTAGATGCCCATCCTCATTGTGGCAGGCATAGTGTTTCCCCAGACTTCTTCCTATAAATTCACCAAGAAGCTTCTTTGGTGCCCTATAATAGGGCTGATTCCAGATTCTTTCCAAGACTTTGTAAACCGGAATCCGGAATACGGTGGTGACTGCCTGTGCAGTCCTTAGTCCTGTCTCTTGTTTATTGTATCCACCATTACCTCGACCTCGCTTCGGCGAGCTGTTTTCCTTTTCTTGTTTTGACGCTTTTGTCCCCGGCGTGTCCTCCTCGGCCCTGGCATACTTTTCTATCCTGGCCATAAGTTCCTCCATACTTTTTGGTAATGTCTTTGCTAGTGATTTTTGAAGTAAACAATCATCGTTCAGATCGTTCTTAAAAGACACGACCGCTACCTCTTGGTTACATCCTGGTATTCGATTGAACATCTCATAATATCTTTTGGCATAGGCCCTAAGGCTTTTATCTTCTCCAATTCTCAGAGCCATCAGGGAGTCTACCCTTAACGGCTGTAGTTTGTTTGTCACAAACCTAGCCATGAACATCTCGGCTAGGCCTTCCAACTTTTCACAGTTCCTTTCGGCAACTTGTGAAACCAGTTTGATGCAATTTCCCCAAAGGATGAGGGAAATACTTTGCAGAGCAACGGCTCGTTCCCACTGTATAATGCCATTGAGTTCAGGTATAGTCCAACATGAAAGTTGGGGTCTAACTTACCATCATAAATTTGGAACCTCGGCATACTGAATCTCTTTGGTGCTTCAAATTTGTCCAGTTCCAGGTCGGCTTGATGAGTTTGCTTTTCTTTGGACTTGACCACGATATCATCAATGTACATTTCCATAGTGTGGCCGAGTTGCTCCTTGAACATGATAGTGACCAGTCTTTGGTAAGTTGCCCCTGCATTCATCAGCCCAAAAGGCATAACCTTATAGCAATAGGTTCTTCTTGGGGTGAGGAATGCAGTTTTGTCTTGGCCCTCCAGATGCATGGCAATTTGTTGGTAGCCTTTATAAGCATCAAGGAAGCTTATGCGTTGATGGCGTGCTGTCACATCTACAAGTTGGTCAATTCTGGGTAGTAGGAAACAATCCTTGGGGCAGGCTTTGTTTAGGTCCGTGAAATCAACGCACACTCGCCAAGTCCCATTTTTCTTCTTCACAACCACAGTATTAGAGAGCCATGTAGGGTAGGTCACTTCCCTTATTGCCCTGGCGTCAAACAACTGGTCAACCTCTTCAACAACGGCGACAGTGTGCTCTGCGGCTGACCACTAGGTTTTCTGAATGATCGGCTTGCATTTAGGGTCAACATTTAAATGGTGCTGCGAAACAGACGGATCTAGACCCGACATCTCATATTGAGTCCGTGCAAATACATCAAGGTTGCCGAGCAGGAAGGAAATTAGCTGCTGTCTGTCGGCTTGATTAAGGGAAGCGCCGACCATGAAGAACCTGTCTGGGTTTCCTTAGATTTCAACTCGATCTAGGGCTTCCGTGGCATTTTCACTTGGGAGCCGCCAAACATCGTCGAGGCTCTCCCGATCCGTCACCTCAATAGAGTTCACTTGCAACTCCTTTGGCGTCTTTCCAGCAAGGAGATAACATGCTTGTGTCGATTTCTGGGAACCACAGATTTGCTCAATGCCACGTTATGTCAAGAAGCGTAGCAGCTGATGATAGGTGCTTGGCACGGCCTGCATAGTATGCAACCAAGTTCGCCCCACGATGAGATTATACGGCGATGGCAGCTTGACGACCAATAATTCCACATCCACTGTTCGGGAGCCTGCTCGAACGGGTAGTGTGATTTTCCCCAACTGGTATTCTGGATTAGCGTTGAAGCCGAATAGTGGATAATGAGCCAGAGAAAGATCCGATTCGGAGAAGCCGAGTGTGGTGAATGTCTTGTAATACATAACTTCCGATGTGCTTCCTGGGTCCATGAGTACGTGCTCAACAGTGAATCGGTTTATGCGTAACTCGATTACCAAGGGATCGATGTGGGGAAGTGTCACTTTGGCCATATTTGAATCATCAAAAGCAATGCTCGTAGCTTCATGGGGCCGTTTAGCCAGAGTGAGGTGATTTTGAGGGTCGGGATTCGACTGAATCGCATGCACCGTGGATGACATTAGCATGCTGTATATCATGTGGATGACGCCGAGTAGAGGTGAATCCTGTCTTAAGGCTATTTCTTTGGTTGAGTTGCCTTTTTGGACGTACTGTTGTAGCCGACCATCTTGTACCAATTCCTCCAGGTGATCCTTCAATGCATAACAACTCTCAGTATCATGGCCATGATACTTGTGATATTCGCACCGCCTATCCCGTCTTCGCGTGTCGGGAGGTCCCATCATTTTCGACGGCCATTTGAAAAGTGGAAGGTGCTGGATTTTGGACATAACTGCGCTGATCGGCTCTAACAACTCTGTATATTTCTTGTCGGCGCGCCTTGTGCGCTTGCTATCGACTTGTAGTTTTTTCATTTGCTAAGTTGGAGCATTGGTCGCTTGATCGGCGAGAATCCCGTCTCTTGCCTCGTTTAGCCCGATGTCGTGGTTCAAGGCTCTGAGGTGGTACAGAATTTAATGGCTGAGCAATTTCAGAAGGAGCCGTTTTGTTGGCCGTGTTTCCGGTTTTAACCCACAAGGCGTCATCTTCCACTTTGCAGTATTCCTCAACTTTCTTCATCAACGACCAGACCGCTTTGGGAGGCCATTTGGTCAAAGAGCTGCAGAGGGCACTGTCGTGATGTAACCCCATCTAGAAGGTGGTAATGGCCATGGAGTCATTGCAAGCATCATCTACCATATTAAAACACTCCCAATACCGTGCCGAATACGCACGAAGGGTTTCCCCCGGTTGAATCTACATTGCCCAGAGGGAATTGGCTTGCTTTGGCTGGACCTCATTAGTAATAAACCTTGCCCTGAAGGATTTTTGGAGTTGGTGGAAGCTTTTGATCTAAGCCGGCTCCAGTTTATAATACCACATGGCAGCTAGTGGTCCAAAACTACTCGAAAATATTATGCACCTGAGAGCCTCATCGTCTGCGTGTAGCATCATGGCTTGCTTGTAATGGCGGATGTGATCGGTGGGGTCTGATTTACCGTCATACAAGGTGAATGTCGGTGCTTTGAATTTCTTGGGTAGCACTGCCCTTGCAATCCGTCGTACAAAGGAATTGTGCTGGTCTTCTTCATCTAAACTGTTTCTTCTTCGCTTATGCCTTATACATGGACTCTCTTCAAAGGAACTGGTAGTTTTGAGTTGTCCCTTCTTCTTGGGCTCCGGGGATAATGAGTCAGAGTCGCTATCAATGTCATGCTGTCGGGCTAGAGGTCGTCGACCTCCTGCCCTTAGAGGTCTTTCCGGATCTTGGCGTACAGCTTGTTTGGACTTCGCCACTTCCAAGGCCAAATCTTAACAGAGATGTTCGTTCTCAGCGATCATGTTCTCCAACCTCTGTTCATTTTGCTATGCTTGTTCCATGATCACTTGCATTGTCTCATACGATGAAGTCGAGGGTGAGGCGAAGTTCAAGGCGTGCCTTGCAGCGATAGTCTCTGGTCCAAGCATGTTCGTTGGAGTGAGGTCATCTCTTTGTGTGGTTTCGTCAATGACTATCGGAGGGTCTTCCGTTACGCCCGCCATAGATATATTTGAGTACTCCCATAGACGATGCCAATTGTGGGGAAGTGGTTCAGAAATACTCTTTTGATCCACTGGGACGCTCGAGATCCTCAGCTGAAGACCTGGACGGCCTGAAAAGAAACAAACACTCCGGTCGGGGGTGCCGGAATTAGCACTTCGACGGTCAAGCCAGTGTATACTCTCTTGGTTACTTGTATTTTAAGTTAAGCATACTGATTCTCACATACCTCTTTCTGGCTGATGTTCTTCTATTTATATCTTTTCTTTCTTGGGCCTCGGGGCTGGGCCCACTTTCGATTCGCCATATAATTGTTTGTTCGGGTTCTTTAACTGCAAACTACTTTCCAATCGGCCCCTTACTCAACCGGCTATTTGGCCGAATAGGGCCAAATGCGATGTATATATTTTGACTCTCCTGGTCCAATTATTCGACCTATTTATGTCTCCCAATATTCGGCTCCCACAGACACCATAAGGGTAAACATTTTCCGTGATACCATTTTCAATCTTGTTGTTGTTTCCTGCGTCAACATTTGAATCTCTGAACACAAACAACGCGGATGCTTAAGTCATGAATGGAAGAGAAGGAGAAGAAGAATAAAGCAAAAGTAAAAAAAGAGTTAGTGTACCAACGATGAGGACAGGTGGTTTTTGCCAGAAGAGATGGTCTGTATGTATTTATAGATAAATTCTAGCATTCTATACCAGCTCAATGACTGACTGTTAAAAGAGATTTTAAAAGAATTTTTTTTTTAATGAGATGACATACAAGAGTAAAGGTGATAGAAGAAGTCATTGTCAAGAATATATTGTAATTCTGATTTGTGAAATTGAATGAGAGATCATTTAAAGTGTTGTTCTGCTAATTGATACTTCCATGGGATCAAGATAGGTATATGGGGGTGTTTAATCGCTTGTTTGCTTCTCAGTTTTCTTAGAACACAGAGTAGCTGGACTAGTGATTAGTGAGTAATTAGGTGTTTTAGTACCACTATGTACTGAAAAAAATTATTCAACAAATTAAATTTATAGACCACCTTTATTATAGAGTAATTCATATTCCACAAATTTATGAGAGAGAAAGAGGGAGAGAGACTAACCAGACACAGACACAAGGAGGATGGCCAAGAAAAGCGTCTTTAAAAAAACCTTCTCTATAGCCTTTGAAACAAGTTGGGCAGTGCAGTGGAATAACTTGCACTTTACTATTGGGAGAGACTTGGCTCCAAGCAAATATATATAGGGATTAAGTGGGTGTTTGGGGTGATTCTAAAAGAGTAAAAAAGTTCCGATTGCCAATCACCTAAAAAAGTCAAATGTTACATTATTTTTTTCATGAATAAAACTTTTTTTAAGCTACTTTTCAAATATAGCAATAATTTCTCAGTTTCTAAAAAAAAATTAAAAAGTTATTAAAAAAGTCAATCTCAAACTGTGGGGACATATTTTGTGAATGACAACACGTGGCCAAAGTGATGCCGAAGTGTCAGCCGAGGTGCCATGTGGCCTGGTCTTGATGGCAAGGTGACCTCGGCTAGGCCAAGGTTATCTGCGGAGATATCGGAATCCGAGATAAGCGGATAAGGGTCAAGAGTCCTAGAATAGGACAGGATCTTAGTTTGGATAAAGATAAGCTCGTATGGAGTTTAAAGAGTCCTAGAATAGGAGAGGATCTCAGTTTGGATAAAGATAAGCTCTTATGGAGTTTATCCCTATCTATCTGAGAGTCTAGGATGAGCATTGAGCCTGAATCCACTGAAGTGAGGCTTCTACAAGGATTAGGTCAGTGCTGGCTTTAAAAGCAGGGCACCACCGTGGGTCTTAGATATGTGTGACTGTGAGCAGTAAGTTCTTTTCTAGTGAGCTTTGAGTACTCTTTGCTATCTTTGAGAGATATTGATTATTGACTTGATCATCATAGTGCCCTCGAGTGGACGAACTATCGTTGGATTCTCATTTTCTTGTGTAGGTTGTTGGGCTTAATTTATTCTTCCGGTGCTCTCAAGCTAAGCTCTCCGTTTGGTTGTGTGGTCAAAAATCAACACCCACAATTTGGCGCCGTCTATGGGAAAGTAAGGAGAACAGATGGCCAATGACGGATAAAAAGAGAAGATTGGGGACGACATCCCTAATGGGAGTTGTAAGCATGCCGATCCTAACATGGAGAAGGAAAACCCTAATAAAGGACCACGGGATCAGAATCCCAGGGAGAAGGACGTCGGCCAAGAGGGAGACCCACCGAAAAAAGCAGGCCGAGACGAGTACTACAACGAAAACAGCCTCCAGGTATGGAAAGATAGATGCTTGAGGAGGGATGGTGAGATGAAGGGAATGGCAAACAAGTTGGCAGACCTACAATTGATTGTCAACTTCATGATGTAGAACAACGTCATGCAACCACCGTTTCCATTGAAGGACACGCTGATTCCAGTGGCCAAGAACAATGCCCAGAAAGGGGAAAAAAAAGCAATCCCAACAGTCTCTTTGCATGACAAGGTAAAGGAACGTTCAAATCGGCCTTCACGGGACGCCAGGCGAGCAGAGTCAATGAGAGGGGAGTCTTAGAGGACGCCTCGTACCAAAGGAACTTATGTCAAGGAACATCGGCATGTTCAAGGGAAGGAACTTTGTTTTGACACGGTGAATGAAGAAAAGTCCAAGAGCACTCATAACGACACTAGGAGCAGTGTACTAAAAAGGCTAAAATCCATTGACAGCCGAGCTCCTAGTCGGACTAAGGAGGATTTGAGGGACTACCTCTAGAGGAATGCAAAATGCGCATTTGGAGTCGGGTCTGGTAAGTTTTTGGGATACTTGGTCACCAGAAGGGGCATTGAAGCAAGCCCAGATCAAATCAAAGCCATCATTGACTTGAAAAGCCCAACATCCGCAAAACAAGTGCAGATGTTGACTAGAAGGGCCGCAGCCCAGAACAGGTTTATCAGCCAAAGTTCTGATAAATGCAAACCATTTTTTAGTTTGTTAAAGAAGGCCACAGATTTTTTGCGAATAGAGGAGTGCAAAGTCGCCTTGGCTGAATTAAAAAAGTACCTGATAACAGCTCCAGTTCTGTCAAATCCAATACCTGGAGAATAGTTGTTCCTATACTTGGCAGTTTCAGAGCACGTAGTGAGTGCAGTGATAATTAGAGAAGAGAAGGGAGAACAAAGGACGGTATAATATGTGAGTAAAACCCTAGCAAGTGCAAAGACCAGGTACTTACCCCTAAAGAAATTGACACTGGTCTTAGTGATGGCTTCCAAAAAGTTAAATCATTATTTCGAAGCCCACAAGATTATGGTGTTGACTGAACATCCCTTGAAGTCCCTATTACAGCAAGGAGATTTGGTAGGCAGGGTAGCCAGATAGGCAGTAGTATTGGGCCAATATGACTTGGAATTTAGGCCCAGAACAGCAATTAAGAGCCAGGTTCTGGTCGAGTTCATCCCTGGTGCCGTCCCATATCGGACCCCGGTGAGCCGTGGCTTGGGATGCCCAGGGGAGCACGAATAAACCCAACTGGGGCCAAAGAACCCCACTCTAGCAAAACAGAAGAAAGAAGATAAACCAAAGCCTTGCGACATTTACATCAGCGGTTCCTTCCACCTGTTTGTTGACGGAAGCTCGAACTGTCAAGGAGCGAGCCAGATGGACGAATGATAGAGCAGTCTATTCGTCTGGGGTTCAAGGCCTTAAACAATGAAGCAAAGTATAAGGCACTGATTGCAGGGTTGAAGTTGGCAGCAACAATGGAGGCCGATGAGGTGGTAGTCTTCTGTGACTACTAACTTATTATGAATCAGGCAACATGCGAGTATGCAGCCCGAGATGAATGAATGATAGCCTATGTTAAAGTGGTTGTCAGATTGCTTTCATTGTTTCGAGATTACAGGCTACAGTAAGTTAGCCGAGATGACAACAGTCACGCCAACTCCTTGGCCAACCTGGCTAGTGCAATAAAATCGGGAGAGACAAGGTAATCATGATTGATTACTTGACAGGACCAAGTGTGGAACCTCTAATAACAGAATATGAGGCAATGTGTGTGGAGATGGGTCCAAGTTGGATGGATGCAATAATGATGTTCCTCAGGGATGGCAAGCTGCCAGACAACCAAAAAGAGGCACACAAGACCATATTGAAGTCAGCCAGGTTTAGCCTAACACAGATGGCCATCTCTACAAGAGATCCTTCACTGGACCCCTTTTGAGATGTATACATCCCTGGATGACCTGCCCAAACCGCCCTACCCAATCCGAACCACACACATGTGGGCAATTTCACAAACACATTAGGGTAGGGTGCAGTTTGGATTTTATATAAATTTCGGGTTGTGGGCGGGTTGCAGGTTTGAACCGCACCTGCCCAACCCGCCCGCATTAAATTAATTAATTTTTTTTCCCCCTCTTTCAAATCTAACCGTCCATCTCTCACTCACCATCTCGCATCTATAACAAACAAAACAAAAGAAAAACCCTAATCGTCTCCCTCACTCTCTCTCAGTCTCATCTCAACTCATCACTGTCTCTCTCTCTCACTCTCTCGTTTCTGCACCGATCACTCTCTCACTCTCTCGTTGTTCATCTCATCGCACCGCCGATCTACTCATAGGTAAACTCTCTCTCTCTCAATCTCGGTCTCTCTCTCTCTCGCCCCGATCGTTGATTTTTTTTTGTTATATATATATATATATCAGATATCTCTCTGATCTAATCTGTCTCCCTCACTCTCTCATCTCATCAGTCTTACTCTCTGGTTTTGCATCTCTGCACTAATCGACTCACACACAGGTAAGCCTCTCTCTCTCTCTCTCTCTACACCGATCGAATCTGTGTTTCTTTGGAAATAAATCTGATTTTTTTTGTGGACCAACAGATCTGATTTTTTGAATTTGTTTTGGCTTCTGTGTTTGTTTTGTTTGAGGTAGCTTCGATGCAGACTAGCAAAACAGCTCCCATACAAATTTGTTCTTGAATTTGTTTCGGCCTCTATGTTTGTTTTGTTTGATCTTAGTTGTGTTGAATCTGTGTTGAATCTGTAATGTGTTGATCTTAGTTGTGTTTGTTTTGGCCCCTATTTGGAATGTAAATATGAATCTGTTAATAAAATTAAATCTGAAATTGAATCTGTAATTAATTGTGTATATTAATTTTATTAAATCTGAAATCTGAATTTGTATGTTAATTTTATTAATTGTGTTTGATATTAAATCTAAAATCTGAACCTGTATGTTATTTAATTTTTGGAATTCAGATTGACCAACTAGGTGGAATTCAGAAAAAAAAAATAGGTAGAATCTGTATGTTATTTAATTCTAAATTGAATCTGTTTACATTCAATCTGTTTACATTGAATCTGTCTGTTTACATTCAAACTAATTGATTTTGTCTATATAATTTTGGTACATCTGAATTTGTCTGTATAATTTTGTAACTCAATCTATTATTAAAATTGAATATGTGTCTATAAAATTGATTATGTGACTGTATTTTTGTAATCCAGTTTAAATGGATGATAGTATTCAGTCTCCCGCAATCAATCTTGTACCTCCGAAATCCTCTAATTCTCAAATGAATCCTCTCTTAGTCGAACCCGAACTTGAACTTGAACCTAAGCCTCCTAGACCCCCAAAGAGAAAGAGTGGGGATGAAGGGGGGAGAGCACCATCCACAGTTTGGGATCATTTTGACAAGATTGTAGGGACCGATGGGAAGCATAGAGCCGTATGTAAATATTGTAAGAAAGAGTATATGGCTGACTCTAGAACTCATGGGACTAGTAATTTGAGGAGTCATACACCCAATTGTAAAGAATATCCAAATAGGGATACAGATGGTCAACAAACACTAAATCTTAAACCGAAACAAAATGAAGAGGGTGTTGAGCTTGTAGCAACAATTTTTAATTTTGATACTTGTAAAAGGGCTCTTGCGGAGATGGTGGTCATTGATGAGTTGCCATTTAGATTTGTGGAGGGTGTTGGGTTTAGAAGGTTTTGTAATGTAATGCAACCCAAATTCACACCAATTCCCTCTCGTCAAACCATATCTAGAGAAGTGCTCAATATATTCAAGAATGGAAGGAATAAGTTAAAGAAGGCCATGAAGGGTCGTAGAATTTGCTTTACTACGGACACTTGGACATCTATTCAGAATTTGTGTTACATGTGTTTGACTGCTCATTTCATTGATGATAATTGGAAACTTCAAAAAAGAATCATAAATTTTCAACAAGTTGACGATCACAAAGGAGAAACATTGGGTCGAAAAAATGAGTCGTGTTTGATTGAGTGGAACATTGATATCATATTCACCTTAACAATTGATAATGCTAGTTCTAATAATCTTGCCATTCAATATTTGAAAACGATAACCAAGATTAGAAGGAGACTATTTTGCAACATGAGTTTATTCATATGCGTTGTTGTGCACATATTCTTAATCTCGTTGTGAGTGATGGGTTGAAAGAAATGGATGATTCTATTGCCAACATTAGACTTGCGGTGAGATGTGTGAGGTCTTCTCCTCATAGGCATGATGGTTTTAAGAAGTGTGCGGCCACACTCAAACTTGATTCAAAAGCTCTTGTATGCCTAGATGTACCAACTAGGTGGAACTCCACCTATTTGATGTTAGAGGCCGCCGAAAAGTATGAGAAGGCTTTTAACCGATTGAAGTTTGTGGATTCCAACTTTGAACCTTATTTCAAGGATGTTGATGGTGGCATAAAAAGAAGTCCGAACGAGTTGGATTGGAAAAAGTGTAGAATTTTTTTGAGGTTTCTAAAATTATTTTATGTTGCAACTAAGAAATTTTCGGGGTCTCTCTTTGTTACTTCCAATGCTTTTTACAAAGAGATGTTTGTTATTGAAAGCAAAATTAACCAATTAATTTTGGAGGAGGATGATACTTTGAGCACAATGGCAAAGACTATGAAGCTAAAGTTTAGCAAGTATTGGGGGGATGGAAGTAAAATCAATTTGTTGTTGTATGTTGCGGTGGTTCTTGATCCTACAAAAAAATGACATACTTGGAGTTTTGTTTTTCCAATTTATTTCTTGGAGATAATAGGAAGGTGGAAGAGATGGTAGACAAGGTTAAGAGTTGCTTGAGTCGTTTGTATAGCCATTATGTCACACTTTATCCTTCAAATGAGAAACTTCCAAGTGTGAGTGAAGTTGTGAATATGGTGGAAGATGATGATGATGATGATCCCTAATCTTTAGTTAACTCCCAATTTAATTCCTATTTGGAGGGGCGATGCACTAGTGGATCTAAGTCGGAATTGGAACAATATTTATCTGAGGTTGAACATTTTGCAAAGAATCAAACATTTGAGATTTTGGATTATTGGAAGGTGAATGCAACCAAATATAGGGTGTTATCATAACTTGCTAGGGATGTGTTGGACATGCCTATTCTACCGTTGCATCGGAGTCGGCTTTCAGTACAGGAGGGCGTATTCTTGACCCATTTCATAGTTCACTCTCACCTTCTATGGTTGAAGCTCTTGTATGTACTCAAAATTGGCTTCGAAGCAACCTTCCAATTTATCTTCGACAGGCATTGGATGATGTGGAAGAATTTGAGCAATATGACTCGGGTAAATGAGAATTTATTTATCTTTATTTTTATTTGTATTATTCATTTTCTAATGTAAGTTTTATTAATCTTCTCTTGTTGACTTCTAATTAGGTACTTTGGAGTCAAGCTCATCTTCAACTTCAACCTATAATGTTGATGCTATAATTGATGTCTAATATCAATTTGCTCATTGGTAATTTTTTCATATACTCAACACATTTTCTTACTATATGGAGATGCAATATATAGACATTTGTTTATCTTTTCATTTCTTACTATAATTGAAGATTAAAGTTTATATTTTTTCAATTTGTTTTTGTGTGGGGTTCATCAACCAAATGCATGGAATTAGAATTGGAATTTGTGAAAATTGAATTGGATGTGATTCATGAAGATGAAGTTTGATATCTTAGAAATTTTTTAATTTTATTTCATGGGTTTGTATTGAATGAAGTTTGACAACAATTTTTTTTTTCATTGCGTTTTGGTTTTGGATGAATGTAAGTTAATGAATTTTTATTTTTTTTGCATTTTGGGTGAATGTAAGTTAATGAAGAATTGCTTCTTTTTTTTTTTGGGGGGGGGGTTAGGAATGATGAATGTTGAATTTTCAATGTAGAATTTTCATATTTGGATTATGAATGATGAATGTAGGATGAATGTAGGATGAATGCAAGTTAATGATAGAATGTAGATTTTGAATGATTTGTTTAGGTTATGAATTGAATTTGTTGTGTTTTTTATTTT
Source organism: Camellia sinensis (assembly GCF_004153795.1). Taxonomy (NCBI): domain Eukaryota; kingdom Viridiplantae; phylum Streptophyta; class Magnoliopsida; order Ericales; family Theaceae; genus Camellia; species Camellia sinensis. Next base: position 1,954,615 of record NW_021026101.1, read on the forward strand.
ATAAGTTTTTTATAAGTTTTAGTTCATTAATTATTAATGTTGGAGCATTTTAGAAAATATGATAAAAAAGGTCCAAAATAAAGATTGACAAAATGGGAGAAAAAAAAAGGTTTAAAAATAAATTTTTGAAAAAAAAGTTCAATTCGCAAACCGCCCGCAACCGCCCGCACACCCACGAACCCTATCTGCACAAACCGCAAATCGCATTGCGGGCGGTTGTGGGTTGACTTTTCCCCAAACCGCATAGATGCGGGCGGGTCCAAACCGAACCGCAAACCGTCCCAAACCGAACCGCGGACACCCCTACTCGCTTATAGGGCCATCACTCAGGGGTACTGGTGGCCCTACATGCAGAAGGATGTTGAAGCATACGTCAGAAAGTGTAAGAAGTGTCAAAGGTTTGAACCTTTGATACATCAACCAGTAGCTGATTTGAACCCAGTATCCAGCCTTTAGCCATTTGCCCAGTGGGGCATGGATCTTGTTGGACAACTGCCCCAAGCAACTGGGCAAAGGAAGTTTCTACTAGTAGCAACTGACTACTTCACGAAATGGGTAGAGGCTGAACCCCTTGCGAAGATTCGAGATATTGATGTGAAAAAATTCATATGGAAGAACATCATCACTAGATATGGGATCCCAAGGGAAATAATAGCAAATAATGGTACACAGTTTGGCAGTAAGCTAATCAAAAGCTTATGTGCAAAGTACAAAATCAAGAACTACTACTCCACTCCAAGTTTTCCTCAGAGCAATGGTCAGGCAGAAGTATCCAATAAGACTATCTTGGATGGAATCAAGAAGAGTCTGGAAGCAGCAAAAGGGAAGCGGGTGGAAGAGTTGCCCAATGTACTTTGGGCACATCAAACTACGCCGAAAAGATCAACTGGGGATTCTCCTTTTGCCATGGCTTATGGCACTGAAGCAGTTATCCCACTGGAAGTCAGCATCCCTGGGATCAGAACCCAGGGAATAGAGAATGGGACTAATGAGGCATTTCTGGCCGGAGATCTAGACTTACTAGAGGAGAGAAGAGAGAGAGAGAGCATCAATTCAACTGGGAGCATACTAGCAACAACTTACTAGGGCTTACAATAAGAAGGTCAACCCAAAAGAGTTCAAGGTTGGGGACCTCGTCCTGAGAAAAGTTGTCGGCAACAAGAAGGATCCTAGGATGGGCAAGCTTGGCCCAAACTGGGAGGGGCCTTATAGAATCATCTTGGTTGCTGGTAATGGGGCATATCAGCTTGAAGACACTAATGGTAAGGATTTGCCAAGACCCTGGAACACTTGCAATTTGAAGATTTTTAATCATTAGTTTTTTGTTTTTCAAAGTTTATGTCATAATTTCATTAGCTAAAGTAATAATAAAGTGCTAGTTTGATTTTTATGAATTTGAAAGTTATGCAATAGAAATGACCAGTCCTATGACGATGTTTCTGACTGAAACATGACGAATAACTTAGACTTATTATATGGTAGAGTTGAATTATTCTTGCATATAATCGAGTTGAACTAAGTTGACGATGTTTCTGAATGAAACATGACGAATAACTTAGACTTATTATATGGCGGAGTTAAATTAACTTGCATATAATAGAGTTGAACTAAGTTGGCGATGTTTTTGAATGAAACATAACAAGTAACTTAGACTTATTATATGGCAGAGTTGAATTATACTTGCATATAATAGAGTTGAACTAAGTTGAGTTAACCTAGACTTGCCATGTCGGCAGAGTTAAACCCTGAAGGGAACTAAGTCCGTTTTAGTCAGATTAACAGAGAAACCAAGGTCGAATACCTCAGCTAGTTTTCGTTTGAGTCTGACTTTGGCAACAAACCATAGACGCATGCTTAATGTGAACTTAAGTGGAACTTAGGTTCAGATTAAGGGGTAGGGAGCAGGAATAATAAATAAGCTTGAGAGCTTGGCACTTAAAATTTTTAGAAGAAATTTACAAGTTGGACTGGGCTTGACACTTGTTGAAGATTCAGAACAATTTCCAAGTTGATGTTAACCGAGGTAATGATGAAAGAAGTATCCGAAGTACATAGTACCCGAGATGACCAATTCGGTTGTCAAGCTTGGTAAGGTTGGAAATGTGAAGTCTTAATGGAAGACAACAAGTGGAAGTAAAGAAGTAATACTAGACTAAATAAGTTTTAAAAGACAACACTTGTAAGAATAGTTCGAAATATTTTCAAGTGTTAGCCGAGGTATTCCAATTGATGGCCGAGAAAAACAGTTAAGGTTTAAATCTGAGGTGGCTAACGAATGATAATTCCGAGGTAATACTTATCCGATATATTCTAAACCGAAGTGATTTCATAGAATAAACTTGGAAGAAGTAGGAAAATATTCTAAGTATGGGAAGCACGCAAGGCGTAAAGAGAAAAGTAGTAAACATGTATGAAAAGAGCATTCAACACTTAGCCTAAAGAAACCATGTATTCATAGAAGAAACTGTTTTAAAGACAAGAAGGCACTTCGGCCTAGCCTAGAAGATTACTTGTTCAGATACAATGTTACAACTGCTTAAAAGTAAAAAAGAAAAAGTACAAAAAGGAGAAAATCCTAAGTACTTGCATCCTTAACATTCTCTTTAGCCTGCTCTACCTCGGTGATAGGCGTTGTTTTAGCCTCGACAGACAGCTGAGTAGTTTTCTTGGCTGCCTGCTCAGCCTGGATCTTGGCGTCAATCTTGAGAAAAGTCTTGTCAAGGCTCTTCTCGGTGCTCTCAACCCCAGCTTCAGAAGTGATCTTGGGAACCTTGTCCTCGTGATCCTAAGTCAAGTCCAAGACTTGCTCATTTAGAGTTGGGGACTTGGCCCCAACAGCTTCAATCTTCTGAGCAACATCGGCGACTCTATGCTTGTTGGCCTCAACTTCTTCTTCCTCCTTAGCCTCGTCCTCAGATTGGCTTGGAGTGGATGGGAATGAAGAGCAAGTCAACTAGCATCATAGAAAGGCGAGTCATTGGGGACACCCAATTCCTTCAACACCGACATCCATCCAAGGGTATAACCCTTGTTGCATGCCTCATTGACTTGATTTTTATATGCATCGCGGACGTCAGCCGCCCCTTCGACGTACGCCTTCTCATCGGTTGCATTTATTTCGCCCGCTTTAGTGGTAAGTGCAGTTTGGAGCACAGTCTAGGCTTGAGACTCCTTCACTTTGGGTTCTTTTACCTCGGCCTTGGCGACGTTGGCAACATTTTCAATAGCTTCAGCGCGATCCTCGGCTTTCCCTTGGGCCAGTTGGGCAGCTTTCGCCTGGTCCTGCAAGCTTTAGATGCGAGCATCGGCCTTGTTTAGTGAAGACAGGAGCTTGGCTGCCTCCTTTGTTTTGTTGGTCAGTTCTTTCTTGAACTCCTCGGTTTGACTGTGAGGGAGTGACCCTACTGAATAGCCTACAAGAATGGAAACAAAATTCGTTAAGTATGGAAACCAGAGTTGAAATTAGACCAAAGGTTACAAGTACTACAAACTTACCAAAACGTAGTGTTGCATCATCATTACATAGTTTTCGTACGCAGAGAGTTCAGCCATTCGATTGATGTCGGCCGAAAGGAGAATGGCGGTAGAAAGGGTGGCACCAACTTCCAGATTATTGAGCACACTGTCCTCGGCTAGAAGAGGTCAGTCTCCGACCTTGACAGACGGGGTCCAGGGCTCATTGTCACGAAAAACAGAGGGCTCAGAAGTCCCCCTGGACCTTGGCTTCTTGGAGCATGACTGATCAAACATCTCGGCCTCGACAGGCCTCTTCTCAGCAGCAACAAAGCTCTTCTCTATTTCAGCCAATTTAGAAATTGGCATTGTATCTTTTGATTCCACTTCTGTGGCTGTGGCTTTGGTGTAGACACCCCATTTTTACTGTCCTCAAGACTTAGACGTCATCGCTGGTGCGCTCGATGATTGTGATTGCATTTGTTCGCTTTGAGTGCTCAAAGTCCTCGGTGGAATGCGCCCTATCTTTGAGCCTTTAAAGCTTGTCCATTTTGTGCTTTCTTTTGGACCAAAACCTTGTTCTTTCAAGCCTGGAACTTGTGGTGACCTATCGGCCACCATAATGGGCTGTCGGACATGGCTCATGGTTGTTGGCCATTGGTGTGGCCGGTCGGCCACCAGTGGTGGCCGATGGCCACTAGTGTCTTTTTCTAGATATTTGTTGACAGTTGTGACAACGGTTAACACATTGAGCTGCATCACAACGGTTAACACATTGAGCTGCATCTTCATACACGTGTATGGTAGGATGTTTCTAAGCTCAAGCCTTATTTTTCTATATATATGGGGGTTCCTCTCCCATTTTTGAGGGTTAGCAATTTTGGAACAAAATTCTCTCTCTCTCTCTCTCTTTAGATTTCTCTCTCTCTCTTGCAATTTTATACATATTTGCTCACAAATCCTACACTTTTGCATATACACCCTTAACCAAAGTTGCTTATCTTTGGGATGAGGTTATTTGAGACCCTCTTTGAGCTTTAGCAAATGGTTTTAGCTTGGTTTGGTGCCTAAAAGTGAACTTTGCTTCAAATGTATGACACTTACCTCTTTACTTTGTTTTAGTATACTTATTTTGCCATCCTTTTCAACTGTTTTGGGGCTGGTTTTGAACTGTAAAAAACTCTATTTTTATGGCTTAAAAGTGTTGATTTGAAGCCACTTTTAGTGAAGGGGTGGTTCATCCTTCTTGCTTCTTTGTTTGTAAAGTTTTTGTGCCTTTGTTCATCACTTTCAAACCAACTTTTTTGGGCCTTTTAACCACTGAATTTTAGAGGTTTTTTAGTGGTAAAAAAACTCATTTTGAAGTCCAAAATTGGAGTGGTTAGCCTTCCCTCCTCGTGTCTTGTTTGCATATCTAGTTAGCCCCATGTATTAGCTTAATGTTTTAGCTCTTTGTGGCTCAAGTCTAGCGTGTTTTACACTCTGTTTTGAACTATTTTGCCATTGTTTTGGTTGTTTGGTGCCTTTTGAGTCTTGTTTTGCATAGTTGTAGTGTAAGTCCTTCCCTAGCTTGGTGTTTTAAGGCTTTAACCATCATTGGCTTGAGTTGATTGCGTGTTTTAGTGCTTTTTCTCACCTAATTTCAACACTTATAATCTCTGCAATCTCCCTCGTTTCTTCACTTTTTCATTTGCCTTGAGAGTTGTTTCAACCTTAGAGTTGTTTAAGCTTGAGATGGAGGCTCATGCTTGATGGTTTAATCCTCCTTTGAGGGTTCATTACCAACGGCATGAAGCTTCTCTCATGACTTTAACTATCCCTTGGTTGACACTTCTTTCACCTTAGAAGACACTCACCAATGGACTAATTGATTAACGAATGATTTGATAATTAAAATGTGTAAACAAAATCGGCAAGTAAAAGTGGCAAGATAAGCATTCTTTGTGTTGCATTGCATGTGTTCATATCGGATGTTAGTTTAAACACAAGGAAAATGGAACATTTCATACTCAAAAGTGATGAAATGTGCCATTTTCCTAGATCTCCATTGCCCTTGATCATGCGTGATAGGGTAATGGTTATTTGAGTCTTGTTTTGCATTCATTAAACTCGTACAAACTTGGTTCTTTGGCTATCATGCAATGAAATTGCTTGGTTAATGGTTTGAGAGCCAAGAGTATCATTCCTTTGAACTTGTTTGATGATAAGGAGAGTAATAGTATAAACAAACCTTCAAAAAGTACACTGTTTTGCTCTGTTTGCTCTCTGTTGCAGCAAGAAAGTCCAAGCCAGTGGTGGCTGGTGGCCACCATCAATAGATGACCAGCCACCATTGTTGGCCGACGGACCATAAGTAGTGGCTGACCGGCCACCCTATCGACTACCAATGAAAATTTAACAGAGTGTCTTTGAGGCAAAACAGAGTTGATCTGGAGAAGGAGAAAGTGTAAGTGTTTCTGTGCAACAGAGGCTTGCAACAGCGAAACAGTGGCCTTTCGGGTGAAAAATCGAGCATGCATGCATCCCTCATTTCCCGTGCCCTTTTAGTTAATTTTCTTAGTTAACTAGTTGTAGTTAATGCTTGCAAATGATGTAATTATTCAAGTAGATTAGTTAATTAGTTCATGATGTAATTAATCAGCTTAGTTGCTTTGTTATATTTAATTAACTTAGATAGTTAAGTATTTATTTGTTTTACTTAATTAGCTTAGAATTAGCTTAGAATAGTTAATTAATTCGAGTTTTGTAATAATTAGTCAGCTTAATTAGCGTAGCCAGTTAGTTAGCTTTTATTCATTCGGACCCTCCTTCGCGAGGGCATAATGTTGTAATTCTTGTGCGTGTGTGTGTGCATGTCTTCCAACCCCACGTCTTTCTCCCTTTTATTTAATCGCTTTTGATAGTTAGATTAGGGACATATTTCAATTAGCATACCTTATGCTTACATCCATTCATTTGTATTGCATGCACTGAGGCTCGGCGCATCATTCAAACTGCATTGTCATTTCAAAACTAATGTGAATACGTATTTAATCGCATGTTGTTCAAATCAAATGATATGCCATAATAGTAGCCGAGCCTATTAATTGCATTCTTTGCATGTGTTACATTAGGTATCTTGTATAGTTAGGAATCGTGCATTATTTTCTAATTCATGTGTTTCCTAGCTTGGAGTACTAGGTGAGTTTTTACAGTTTAGCATACTTGCATGAATGTGAATGTTGCCATGTCTAGCATGCTTGCCATGAGGCTATGTGCTTACTTACTAAACTGCTTGAATGCCTGTGGATGAACCCTTGTTGTTTGAATTGGAACGATTCAACTCCCACTTTGTTGAGTGGCAAATCATGTTTTAAGCCCACTATGTTTGGTGGCAAATCCGCAATCTTTAAGCCCACTTGAGGTTGCAAATTCAAACCATTTTTAGCAAACAAACATGAGTTGAATTGTTCCAAATTGAACTACCTAGTCTATACTTGCTTGTGCGCATCACATAATAAAGCTAGTTTAATAACCAGAACAAGAGTACATAATGTTTATAAAATATCATATCACGATTAGTAGAGGCTGATCTTTGATCGAGCGAGCGGGGGTGCTCAATTCATGACCTTCCCCTTTCGAACCTAAGTTCCCAAGCCGATGCAACTTTGGTAATGAAGGACATGTGGCCATCGGCATGAGTCAGGGTTTCATAAATTTTCCTAATATAAAACATTTAGGTGGCGACTCTATATCTGGAAAAGCAATCCAATTTTGGCACCTTTTGATTCAAAATCAAATTTCCAAAACGGTTTGCCGGATTTGGACTCTTTGGTGATTATCAATTTCACATTGCACTTATGTGATTAGATTTAGAACCGCGGGAGTCCGAATTGTAGGACTTTCTTTTCAAACCTTCCGGAAGGAGGCGCGAAAAAGCCGGGCTACACTTTGGCCTTAGCCTTTTTTACCCTCTTTACCTTGGGTTTTTGTTGGGATTAGGATGGAGAAAAGAAATGAGCAGACACCATGCCAGGGATATCGGCTAGCAGGTCGTCGGGAACAATTTTTTCCTGACCTATTTCATCGGCAGTAGCAGCAATAGTAACTCTGGGACCAAAATGATGGCTGGCAAGGCGATAGGAGGATTGGAAGGGTCAGTCTACAAGAAGTCAAGACCTCGGCGTCTTCTACTTGTAGTTCTGCCAACAGGTACATTTGGTGGAGCTCGGTGTCGGTGCTGGTGCTGAGCTGAAGGAATCAATTGGGGGGGCAGAAATGGATGGCTAGTCCGTTGGGTCAGAGGTAGAGGCCTGATCTAGTCTTGGAGATGAGGCTGTTGGAGGAGTTGTGGTAGAAGGTGGAGTATGGCTTCTTTTGGGGATGTCGGGCAAGGGACTGCGGTAGGAAGGGATGTAGTTGAGAAGAAGAGGAGCTTTGCGTGCCTCGATTGGTAAGCCGAGAAGGCGAACCAAGTCTTTGCTCGGCACATAGTACTGGTAAAAGTTCTTTTTGGGTTGAGGAAGGGCTGCAAAAATAAAGAGAGAACATTATAACAGAATGGTAGCAAAAATGCTCAAATAATTTAAAGAAGGGACTTTGGGGGGACTAAGCCCTTACCCTTGTCATCCCTAAATGCTTCTCGGCGTAAAGGGAAAGGGTGGAGCTTGTTGTCTGGCGCAAACTCCCAATTGCCCGAGACAAACAGGTTTAATCCCCGGTGCCCTCATTTGAGTCTGGGATATCGACTATCACCTTGTATTGTGTAGATCTCGATTGGAGGTGGTATGTGTAGCCGTTGTTTGTTTTGAGGCTACACATAGTGTAGCAATACTGGATATCAGAAAGGGTAATTCTGACATTTTGTTGGCGTGCCAGCACGATGATGCCATTGATAATCCGTAGCTCGCCTTTTTATGCCCCCCTTTTTGGATGCTCGAAAATAGCCCTACAGTTCAGACTCCCGCAGTTCTGAATTTAATCTCACAAGTGCAATGTGAAATTGATAAATACAAAGAGTCCAAATCCGTAAAATCTTTTGGAGAATCGATTTTAGGATCAAAATGCCAAAATTGGACTGCTTTGCCAGATATAGAGTCGCCACCTAAACATTTATTTTTTAGAAAATTTAGGAAACCCATGATTTGTGCCAAAGGCCACGTGTCAGTCATCACCAAAGTTGCCTTGGCTTGGGAACTTTGGTACGAGGGGAAGGTCATCAATTGAGCACCCCCGCTCGCCCGATCAAAGATCGGCCTCTACTAATCAGAACATACACCGGTTCAGTCAGATCCACACTTTATAGTCGAAATGGAAGAGATGATGTGTCAACTCCAGGAGACTATGCAAGCTATGCAGCAAAATGCTGCCCATCAGGCAGAAATCGCTGCACGTCAAGCAGAAGTAGTGGCCTAACAGGCAGAGTTAATTGCCAAGCTACAGCAGCAAACCGGAGCATCTGCTCCGCACCCACCTCTTCCCCCACCTAGAGTTCCAATACTCGGGGAGACTACAAACGTCCAGGAAAATACGGACGTTCCAACAGGGCCAGCTCCGCCCTCAATCCTACCCCAGCTATCTAAAGCGCCCACCAACCTAGTGGATTCACCGTTTGAATTTGAAGTGGATCCAACAGCACTAAAAGTGAGCAAGCTAGAAAAGCTTTATAAGAAAGCTCAAGGTGTGAAATCCATTCCGGATATAGAGGATGGATATATCGACTCGGCCGTGACGCTGCCGGACCGATTCAAATAAGATGCCGCACATCGACCATTTTGATAGGTCTGGAGATCCTATGGTGCACCTACGAGTGCTTTCAGATATCCTAAGGCCGATGGGCCTCTCCAGATTGCAGAAGCTTTCCCTGTTTGGCCGGACCCCATCAGGTATAGCGGCTATTTGGTATGCAAAACTAGAGGACTCTGTTAAGAGGAACTGGGAGGGGATGGCTGAGGCCTTTATAGGTCAATACTCCTACAACACTCGGATCGAGGTCACAACTCATGATCTCGAGACAACCAGACCAAAGCTGAAGGAGAGTTTCTCTGATTTTGTGACCTGCTGGAGGGCTACAGCCTCAATGATAACCATCAGGCCTGTTGACAAAGATCAGATACGGATGGTTGTGCGCAACCTCCAGCCTAAGCTCATGCAAAAGATGATCGTCCTCCCCCTACCCATCTTTGCGGATCTACATGAGATTGAGGTACAGATCGAGGACGCAATGAAACAGGGTCTGGTTGACCATGAGAGAGAGCAGCCTAAGAGGGCATTCAACCGCAGTACGAATGCAAGCACAAGCAGTGCTGCAATTGCCAGATCTTCAGATGTAGGAATGGTCACCACCACCACTCCAAAAACCCTTGCAGCTACACCCTTTACCGGTGCATCCAGAAGTAGCTCGCAAACAGCTAGATATGCCCCCCGAGGCCAAAGAACCTTCACCCCACTATACATGTCTTTGTCCAAGGCTTTGGGGGTTTTGATCAAGAAAGGGCACCTGAAGCCCCTAGAGCCGCGACCCTTACCAGAAAAGCTTCCTCCCTCCCATAACCCGGCGAAGTATTGTTCCTATCACCAACAGCATGGTCACAAAACCGACCAGTGCTTTCGATTACGTCATGAGATTCAGGATCTCATCGAAAATAGGGTGATTATGCCTCTGGAGAAGCCGAATGTCACAACCAACCCTCTCCCACCACATAACCAAGCTCCACCTCTCAAACACGTTAACCTGATCCAAACTGGGGTTGTGTCATACGACCCTAGCATATATATCACACCTTCCCATCTACCCAAGCCAGAGGTGTTCATTCCTGACAGCACTGACTTATGGATGTTGGACATCTCCCAAACCCAACCAGAACCGGTGGTGGTGACTACAGAAGATAGAGCAGGGATCACTTTGGGAGCAAAGAAAAATGAGGATTCAGAGCCTGAGGGGTCTACGAGTTTTGAGTACAACCCGAGCGGTTATATCACACCAACGGATCAACCTAAGCCAAGGGTGGAATTGCCAGTGGGGGCAGAGATATGTGTAGTTCGAGAGGATGGACCTAATCAGGGGCTAGATGACCTAGCGGAACTAGAGGAGGATATCGCGAATCTGTAATTATTCAATTAATAGGATCCGGGAGACGTGACTGTCAACTGGTTTGATCTGGAAGGGTCAGCTAAAGCTACTGGGTGGCTCAGCGACAAGCCGGATGTTGTTGAGGTACCTCAGCCAGAACAAGGTTCGTCAGACACGGGGACATCAACAGTGGCTGGAATGGCCGGGAATCAGAATAGAACGTCGAAGAGCACCGGTGTTAAGAATTTTTCTCGGGATCAGAGCATTTTGAGTACAGAAGATACTGAGCAATAGGCTGCACTGAAGCAATTTGAGCGGGAAAAGGTTGAAGGAAGGGTCAGCTGAAGCTACTGGGTGGCTCAGCGACAAGCCGGATGTTGTTGAGGTACCTCAGCCAGAACAAGGTTCGTCAGACACGGGGACATCAGCAGTGGCTGGAATGGCCGGGAATCAGAATAGAACGTCGGAGAGCACCGGTGTTAAGAATTTTTCTCGGGATCAGAGCATTTTGAGTACAGAAGATACTGAGCAATAGGCTGCACTGAAGCAATTTGAGCGGGAAAAGGTTGAAGATCTGGAAAGGGCTAGAAAGGCCAAAGGCCCTACCGAGACCTAATGTGCTGTGAGCACAGGAACAGTTGTAATAGAACCAGATAGCTGCTTGTCGATGGCCGACGGTATGTAATGGGAAGATGACGACCTATGTCTTGCCCACACGGATGAAGATTGGAGACTAAGCCAATCAGATGATACCTGGTATGTTGGAGAGGTGGACCACATGAGCAGGAGTGGGCGGTATTTCAAGCCCCCACACCTAGATCAACCACAGGCATTCGGGAAGGACAAGGAGGCAGAAAGGCAGAAAGAAAAACTGCTCGAGGAGGAGGCTGTGCTGAAACAGCTTAAGAAGATACAAGCGGACATCTCTATTTGGGGACTGCTTATGGCCTCAAGAGTTCATAGACAAGTTGTCCTTTCTACCATGGACAGGGCTAAACTTTCAATTGACACCATGCCTGAACAGCTGGTAGGGCTGGTCTTTCCGGGAGCAGCTTCCCCGACATTGACCTTCACTGACAAGGAACTGCCGCCTGAGGACGTGAACCATAACAAACCTCTCTACATCTCTGTCGAGTGTAGACAAAAATGGATACCAGTAGTTCTTGTTGACACAGGATCAGCTATCAACGTGTGTCAGTCGAGGATGACATATGCAATCGGGTTGAAGCCCGCGAACTTTTTGCCTACTGCCCAGGTGATAAGGGCATATGACAATACTAGCAGAGAAGTGATGGAGATTGTACAGATTCAGGTACAGGTCGGTCCAGGACATCAAGATATTGACTTTCATGTCTTGGATGTTCCCGCGACCTTCAATCTACTCCTAGGGCAGTCGTGGCTGCACCAAGTGAAGGCAGTCTCTTCCACCCTGCATCAAATGTTGAAGTACCCCCACGGGAAAAGGGTGGCCATAGTTTTAGGGAATTTGTCAATACATCCACCGCCAGAGGTGTCTACACCTGTTTTGGAGATCGAGCATGGCGCGGAGGATGTATTCCTCTCAGGATTTACCCTAGCCGAGGCTCGGGTTGTACAGAACATACTGGCCATTGATGAGGGGATATATGTCAGTGCACAGTCTATGTACCTTATGAACAAGCCCCAGCACATCCCCGAGATGGGATTAGGGCGCAGTGGCCGGAAAAGCGTTGCAGCATTGGCTGAAGTGCCGCATAACCCACATACTTTTGGTTTAGATTATTTGCCTACCAAGGAGGACTGGGTGAGGAAAGACAAAGAGATGGCTGGAAGAGCCAGAGCCAAGCAAGCCGGGAAGCATTATGAGTTGATCACCAACCTATCCAGGGTACCCTGAATGGACGCTTTGTCCGAGGGGAGGAAGACTTCCCATTCTGTGGCTTCCTAGAGCCATGGCTAAATGCAGAGAGGCGGCGGTTGCTGGAGTTCGAGATTTTCTTTGACTTGCAATTATCTGGGGATGATGTTGTCGAGGAGCAGACAGACCCACCAACTGAGGATGAGCAGTACAGGGAGGAGGATTCCGAGAGCGCAGAGTTTCAAATGGGGGTAGCACTGGCTTGTCTACTTTTAGATCCTCCGATCGTACATGAGTGCTTGGGGGATAACTTCTCGATTTCTATGATCGGGAATGAAACGACTGTGAGCCCATCTTTAAACATTCTGGATGCATCCATCGCACCCTCCCTCGTATAGAAATACGAGGAGGGATTCTTATCGAGCAGCACCGGGTCAGGTAGTGAGTCGAAATCTGATTCCACTGAGTCTGTGGAGTCTGAATCAGGTTCCAACTCATCTGCGTTTGAGTCCGGTATTCTCGGGGGTGACAACCCAGATGCCACAGTCCTGTCTAGGTCGCCTTTTTTCTTTTTCCTTTGAGTCTGTTGTAACAGAGGAATCAGACGATTTGGAAGTGATTAATGAGAATTGTGCGGCTGTGGCCTTCGAGTATTTTTCTATGCCCTTAATTTATTGCATTAATCAAGACTTTCAAAATTTCGACGAAAACGACAAGGAAGAAATTCCTCCGATTTTGAAATTTTTGCTTGATCAAGAGCAGGAGAGGTTTGTAAAACCCTTGGTTGATGAAATCACCACAATTAATGTTGGTACTGAGAAGGACCCGCGGCTGGTCCAGATCGGGTCCACGTTGTCTTCAGAAAAGCGCGAGCGCTTAGTCACTTTGTTAAAAGATTTCAAAGATGTTTTCGCGTGGTCCTACGAAGACATGCCTAAAATCAATCCTGAGATTGTACAGCACTGGATCCCTCTTGACCCAGAGGCCCGACCTGTTAAGCAGAAGCTGCAAAGGATCCGCCCCGACTGGGCTCTCAAGATCAAAGAAGAGGTCACCAAGAAAATTGACGCAGGGTTCTTGCTAGTATCCAAATACCTAACTTGGTTGGCTAATATAGTTCCAGTGCCGAAAATAGACAACAGAATTTGGGTATGTGTGGACTTCAGGGATTTGAACAAAGCCAGTCCGAAGGACGACTTTCCTTTGCCGCATATTGACGAATTAGTGGACTTCACTGTTGGCCATGCGTTGCTCTCATTCATGGATGGCTTTTCAGGCTACAATCAGATATTGATGGCACCCGAAGACCGGGAGAAGACCGCTTTCACCACCCCATGGGAAACCTATTGTTATAGGGTGATGCCGTTTGGGCTGAAGAATGCTGGGGCTACATATCAACGGGCTCCGACCACAATATTGCACGACATGATCCATAAAGAGGTTGAGGTGTACGTGGACAACATGATTGTCAAGTCCAAGGAAAGAAAGGGCCACTACACCGCCTTACAGAAGTTCTTCCAACGGATCAGAGAGTATCGGTTGCGGCTGAATCCTCAGAAGTGTACATTTGGTGTTACAGTAGGAAAAATGCCGGGGTTATTGATCACACAGAGAGGTATCGAGGTCGATCCTTCCAAAATCAAGGCCATCTTAGAAATGCCACCACCGAGGACTGAAAAGGAGGTGCGAGGCTTTCTAGGTAAAGTGCAATTCATAAGACGGTTTATTGCAAAATTAACCTTGACTTGTGAACCACTCTTTGGTCTCCTGAAGAAAGGAAAGAAGTTCCAATGGGACGGCCGTTGCCAAGCTGCTTTTGAATAGGTCAAGCAATATTTGCAGAACCCACCTGTGTTGTCACTTCCTGAGCCAAGGAAACTGTTGATTCTGTACCTTTCAGTGACTAAAACTACAATAGGCTGCATGCTTGCACAAGAGTCTGAGGACAAAGTGGAGAAGGCTATCTACTACCTAAGCAAGAAAATATTGGATTACGAGACCCACTACACTCCGCTCGAGAAGGCTTGTTTGGCCATGGTATGGGATACCAGGAAGCTACGGCACTACCTGTTAGCTCACTCTGTAATACTGGTTTCGAGATTAGATCCTATCAAATATCTCTTTGAGAAACCAGCGCTTACAGGTAGGCTAGCCCATTGGTTGCTTCTGCTTTCCGAATTTGATCTAAAGTATATGACGCGCAAATCAGTAAAAGGGAGAGCGGTTGTGGAGTTCCTAGCCTATCGCCCAGTTGATTGGAGAGTTAAAGAAGAAAAGATGAGAATCTATCACCAGACCTTGGACGTGCTAATTCCTCGATTTGAGAAGCTAAATTTCACCCATCTGTTAAGAGAGAGCAACAGGTTCACAGATTCACTAGTGTAACGCCCTCAAAATAACAACATTAAACCCATCAATAAAGATATGCATTGATATGTAAAAGTTCCACATTCTTCCATTTATCAGCGTTCCATTACATAAGTATTACATGTTAACAACAAAAGCAAATGCCCTATGGGCTTACAGCTTTCCAAGTTAACACTTGGTTACAATAAAAGAGTACTAACTCGTTACACATTAAGCCCTTGGCTTGAATTTACATGTAATACATCAAAAAGTAAAACCGACAAAAGTTGTCCGCCTCTAGCCTCCCAAGCTATGTCCTTGGAGGTGGCTCTACCTGTACCTGAAAATGATATTCCCATATAGGGTGAGCCACAGCCCAGTAGAAATACACTAAACCAACCATGAACAATGACTAAAAGATTAGCAATTGATAGATGGCCAACACTGATTACATCCACATAATCTCAATTTTATGTCATACGACTTATGAGTCCAAGTTACCTTTCATTTTCCCTTTTCAACAGATAGGCATATAAGCTCTACACCACATTCTCAACAGATACGTACAACAACAATATCCACATTCACAGATAAGCATATAAGCTATATCCACATTCTACAACAGATATGTATAACAACAATTCCACATTCACAAGATAAGCATATAAGCTATATCCACATTCTACAACAGTATGTATAACAACAATATCCACATTCACAGATAAGCATATAAGCTATATGCACACTTCACAAATCATAAGCATATGAGCTCTATCTTCACTTCTATAGACAAAGCATATGAGCTGTATCTACGGAGTTCATCCCCTATCTTCTCCAACACTATCCGGTTTAGAGGTACATCCCCATCTTCCCTAAACCGCGGAGTACATCCCCCATTCCCCTCTACACATAACGTATAACAAACACATTGTTCTATATACAATCACTCAATACATATGGTTAATGTATTCTATCAACCGTCAAATTCTATGACACATTCCATTGATTAGTTTCCGTTTGCCTAATCATCATGCATTGTCTACAACAATTACGACTATCCTCCACCGATAGCCCAAAGCAGTTATCTCTAAACAGAAAATAAATGCACAATGGATATTCAATCAACATTTCGTTTCCTCATTTCTCACAATTAATTATCCCAATTAATCAAACAATGTAATTAGGTCATTATTCATAATTAACATTACAACCCTTAGGTCCCATTTTCATCAATGATTCAACATTTATTCCATTTCTCTATGCCAAACATGCATCTAGGTTTATTATGAATAAAACCTCAACTTTTGTAAAATAACACAAAAGCCCCAAACTTTCACCAAATCACCAACCAACCCCAACATCTCAAAATACTAAAATTTAAAGACAAAACCCATAGAGAGGAGTAGGATATCCCTACCTCAAATTCGGAGCCCCCAAAAGAGAAGATGACAAAACCCAACGTGCTCCAAATCTCGAAATTTTCAGATTAAAAAGTAGCCCCTGACGATCAACAACTCTTTTGTAAAGGCCAAAGACAAGGAACTCACCCTAGCTAGATCAAAATCTAGAGAGAAGGTAAGATTTTAGAGAGAGAGGCTCTCAAAATGGTGTTTAGAAAAAGTAGGAGAGAGAAAGAAAAGTAAAAAGTGATTTAAAATCACCCAGCAGATAACTCATATACGTATGACCTGCTCGAGCGGAGAACACGATGCTCGAGCGCCAAGAACAAAAATCTGGACACGCTCGAGCGCATTAAGGCCCGCTCGAGCGCCAAGACACAAGAATAAAGCACTTCCGCTCGAGCGCGAAAACCAGTCCGCTCGAGCGTGGATTTCCCTCTCCCAGAACTTATACTCTTGAAGTACTACCCGCTCGAGCGCCCACAGACCCGCTCGAGCGCCACCGCTCGAGCGTAAACAAACCCGCTCGAGCGCAAAAATCACATCTGCAGAAGTTTTGCAGAGACACGAAATACTGGAAGTGTGTAATCCCCGCTTGAGCGCAAGAAGACCCGCTCGAGCGGAACGCCTAAAAACTGGGCAACAAGGAATTGAAACCAAGGCCTAACCAACCTGTAACAACCTTGCCCAAAACATCCTAAAACTCTCATAAATGGAATTAAAGGACGACAACCAGATAGATACAACTACCAACTCCACGGAACCGAGTCCGGAATACAACAGAACAGTAAAGGGGCAACCGGGATCGCTATAAATAACCTTCTACGGAATGCAAAATTATGCCATGGAAAATATAATGATTTATGGCAGGACAAAAATGTCGTAAAAAATTATATACGACATACAGAGTATGTTATTAACATTTAATTTATACGAGCTGATTGCTGCCATAGATGAGGTACAAGATGAGAATCCTTGGTATTACGATTTCTGGAACTTCTTAGAAAAAGAGGCGCATCCATCAGAGGCAAATGCCAAACATAAGATGGCAATTAGAAGAATGGCTGCTCAGTTCATCGTCTGCGGGGGTAAACTGTACAAGAGAGGTCATCTCGGGATGCATAAACTATGTGTTGATGCTGAAGAATCCAAGCGCTTGGTGGAGGCCATCCATGGTGGAGAGTGCGGAGCGCACATAAACGGGGTGATGTTAGCCCGGAAGATCCTTAGACAGGGTTATTACTGGTCCACCATGGAGGGGGATTGTATTGGCTTTGTCCGACGATGCCACAAATGTCAGATCCATGCAAACCTCATGAACATTCTACCGTCGAAGCTGTACAACATGACTTCGCCGTGACCGCTTTCAGTCTGGGGGATTGATGTGATTGGGGCTGTCACTCCAAAGGGGTCCAATGGGCATGAGTACATTTTGGTAGCGATAGACTACTTCACGAAGTGGGTTGAGGCCCAATCTTACACAGTGTTGAAGGCATTGCATGTCGCTAAGTTCATCAGGAATAACATTATATGTCTGTACGGGGTTCCGAACGAGATTATTTCGGATAATGGTTCCCACTTCAAGAAGGAGGTGATCGACTTGTTGGAGAAGTACAACGTGACTTTTTATAAGTCATCTACATATCAGCCGCAGACCAACGGAGCAGTTGAAGCTGCCAACAAGAACATCAAGCATATACTACAGAAGATGGTGGAAACCTACCAAGACTGGCCAGATAAGCTGCCATTTGCTCTGTGGGGCTACCGGACTTCAATTCGAACTTCTACTGGGGAAACTCCTTATTCCTTGGTCTATGGAATGGAGGTTGTTCTGCCTATTGAAGTTGAGGTTCCGTCATTATGGGTATTGGCCGAGTATCAGATAGCTGAGGTAGACTGGCAGCAAAGCAGATTCGAAGAACTCATGCTCTTTGATGAAAGAAGGCTTAAAGCACTGTATCATGTCCAGGGTTATCAACGAAGAATTGTTAGGGCTTTCAACAAGAAGGTTAAGTCCAGGAATTTGATGGAAGGGGATCTTGTGCTCAAAGATAACCGAGCTCCCATCCACGACCCTAAGGCAAGTTCAGACCCAATTGGACTGGCCCTTACGTCATTAAGTCTATCTGGTCGGGTGGCGCTGTTGTTCTGATGGACCTAGACGGCCTAGAGTTCTCCCAGCCGATCAACATGGACAAGTTGAAGAAATAATTTCCTTGAGTGGCTCGCTAGGCCGAAAACCTGAAAGGGCGACCAAGGCAAAAGTTAGAGCATAGAAAATTTGAAATAATAAAAACTGAGCTCGCAAGGTTGAAAACCCAGAAAGGGCGGCCTTGGCAAAAGCTAGAGCACAAAAGGAGATTGTTAATACACGAGAGAACCTGAGCCGAACTACGTAAGGCTTGATTCCCATCTTTGGGATACTTAGGCAACTTCATTCTGAAGTCCAGCCATAAACACTTCCCCAAATCAACTTTGTCCGTGTGATCTTGTTGGTCATCTTTGGCTATTCTGCATTCAAGAGCTCGGTTGTGATCTCCAGTGCAGTGCTCTTCAGACTAGGGGAAACTTTCTAGTTGCTTGGATCCGAGGTTGTACATCTCAGTGATAGATCTCAGGCGTGTCCAGTTGTGATGCATATCAAAAATGGTTTTCAAAAGTTTTAATAAAAGTTGATTTTGCTTAAATTAATCTTTTTACAACTTAGAACATTTTTGGACCAAACGGAAAATTTTCAATACCCACAACCTTCAATTACTTTGATTTCAGTACAGAGTTCTCCTACTCTTGAATACAAATTGAAGTTGTAAAGAAAACTTGAAAGTACTGATTAAAGCAAATAAATTTGGGGCATAGTCAAGTCAGGTGTTCCTGCGTCCCCTCCCAGAGATGGTCGAAGCCTTTGATGCCAAAGTAGGCCCAACTTGTGCCTCTTCATCAAGCCAAGCTATGCACTCATCAGAGAGGGTGCAGCTGAAAGTGGGAGCGGGGGCCAGAAGCTCTCTTATTCTCCATGCTGTGGCATACCGAGCTAGTTGTGCGCCTCGGACTGGAAATGCAGCAGGGTAGTCTATCCCTTCCTCTAGGCAAGTCTAATCATGACCAAACTGACGCCGGATTCAAAACGGGAAGTAAAGGGCACAGTGTGTCAGGCCGATCAACTGAATTCCAGGCTGGCGAGTCATGTTGTAGCTCATCGCCGGTAGATTAAGCCAGGGGCAGTGCCAAGCAATGTCGAGAGCAATCAAACTGCGCATCCATTCATACCACCATCCCTCATCAGGGGCATCGACTAGACGTCACCGGAAGAAATAGCTGCGAGCTAAATATGCTAGGCATAAGTCCACAACTTTTAATTTATCCATCAACCATATCTGGGGAGGGATGAAAAATGAGAGATTAAAGAATAGAGAGGTGTATGTGGAGAGAAAAGGGTTTTGAGAGAAAAAATCGAGCCTAAGGGCCGAGTCATGTAAGAAATATATGTGAGATAGGGTGGGAAACATTACCTGCAGCAATAGTGGACTCCCCACGAATCTAGTCGTCTCTCGGCGATGGAAAGCGTCCAAACCCATGAACGTCTCAACTAGAGTCATGGCGATACTGCTCTTGCCCTCTTTCACGCCCTCGATAACCTCAATCAAACGGGCGCTAAACCCACCAGAGCTTGGGCCAAGCAAGAAATGTGACAACATGCACAAGCAAAGCGTATGTCGCCGAAAACCCTGCCAGTCATGGTCGCCGCGGTTGCCGCGGTCGCCGGCATCAGAAAACCGACGAATCAAGCTCAGAATGTCCAACTTTCCGTCACGAATCAAAAACCGAGCGTCATGCAAAGTAAAACCGCACATCCGCCGCAAGGCTTGGACGTGGCCGGAGCGGAATTGGGCCAAGATTTCTTCGTTGCGCTCTGATTCCATCAAAACTTGGAAATCTTCGAAAGTGGGACACATCTCTTGTCTGCCAAAGCTAAAGACGTGAGTTACCGGATTCCAACATCTTGCCGTAGTATGAACGGAAAACGCAGCGGGGTGCGACTCAACGTGATTAGTGCATTTATGCCAAAGCCTCAGAAATTTAGCTTTTCCGAGCCATCCAAGGTAGCAATCTAATTTGTGAGATTTTGGACAAGAAATGCCTCCATTTTGGTGCAAAACTTAGTTAGAATGAGGGAACCACGAAGCTGGAACCTTTATGAAGATAAGGCACTGTTTGGAGGACAAGTGTCCCAAAACTGGAGGTCCCCAGGCAAAGTGGTCGGCCGACCACTTTTTTTGGTCGGCCAGCTACATTTTCTAGTCTATAGAGCAAACAACTGGTCGGCAAGCTCTAAAAGTGGTCAATCATGTGCAAAAATGTGATCTCCTGCTGTTTCTTGTCCCCAGAAGAGAGTCTCTAACTTTCTTGTGTGGTGAGATTATTAAAGGTCCGAGTTTACCTCTGTTTCGGATGCATTTTATTGCTTTGTTAGTCTCAAAATGCATTCGCTTTTCTAGTTGTTAAGTTTTGCTTATCGAGTTGTTGCTCTTTGATTATCGAGTTGTTGCGATTTGTTTATCGAGTTGTTGCTCTATGCTTATCGAGTTGTGAACTTGCTAAGGTTTTGTTGTTTCCTAGCGAGTCGAGTTGTTTAGTTTGTTGTGTTGTTTCACTACCTGACTTGGTAATACACGACGTTCAGTTTCCGTTCAATCTCATTTTTTGTACAAATGCAACACTTTTTGAACAAAAAGCTGTTTTCATTCCATTATAGCTTCTTTTTAAAACATTTTACAGAAGGGTACAAGTCTTGAAGTAAATAAAACTACCTAAGCTGTACAATGTGCTACAACTACATGTAAAAAGAAAAATAAAGCAGGAACATCTGCATCAATACTATCAAGCTCGAGATCGAGAGGCCCTCTTCGCCCTCTTTGGCTGAGCAGCCTCTGCACCACCGCCATCGGCACCTCTGTCTAAATCGGAGTCACCGTCCTCGAAATCCTCATCGGCGTCGCCTCCGCCCTCAGAACTGGAACTGGAGTCATCATCCCTGCCTGCAGATGTCTCTGACTGTGGATGTGCTGACTCATCCTCCTCACTAGACTCCTCGTCATGATTGACAGGTGCTCTACGTCTCCCCCGGTCGCGAGTCGAGGCCCCTCTCCTAGCTGCTCGAGAAGGCCTGGATGGCCCAGTCTGCAGAGGTGGGACCTGAAAACGATAGTTTGAATGCATCAGCCAGTATGAATATCAGATGCATATGTGAGAATGATACATAGAGTGGGTGCATGTAGATATAGTATGTGAATGTGATGTGTCAAATGTGCTCTACACATGCAATGAATCAATGCAGTGAAATGTTCAGTTTCCATATGTCATCAAAAGTATGATAAATGCAAGGAAATTGAAAAGTACCCGAACACCGGAGGCATACAGAAGCGTCTCCCTCTACAAGACCATGCTCTCGAGTGAGGCCACCACTCCGAGCAACCCCTCAGTATACTCTCTGGAAGGCTGCAGATGCAAGTTCAAGTCATCAGTGAATGAATGAATGTCTAAATATCTAAGTGATAAAAGAAAACTGTGGAGCATACGGGTGGTGAGTCAGGGTCACTGACGTATCGATGATCCGGCAGTGGAGGCTCTAGTGGAATCGGGTAAGATGTCCCATACTGCCAGCCCGTCAGCTCAGTCAAAAGATCTGACCACCCAGCATACTGGCAAGTCGAGGGCATCCCTCTAGCCCCACCCTTTGATGTGCTAGCCCTGCTAGTGGAAAGGATGTATGCAGCTCGAGTGCGACTTGACGATGGCATATCAGCAGCCCTTCTCGCAGAAGTACGGACGCCAGTCAGTGGAGGCATCAAGTATGTATAGCGGTATGTCGCGTACTCTCCCTCCTCCAGGAAAAGAACTGTGTCGGAACCCAGCATAAGGTCGTCAACCTCCCGAGGAGTGAGATTCTCTGTGGATTGCATGTCCAGCGGAGGTGCTGAGGGGATCTCCTGAGCGGGATTGCCCATTGTCTGGCGCATGAAGCGATCCCCGAGAAACCAGGCTCT
Source organism: Camellia sinensis (assembly GCF_004153795.1). NCBI lineage: Eukaryota > Viridiplantae > Streptophyta > Magnoliopsida > Ericales > Theaceae > Camellia > Camellia sinensis. Next base: position 1,976,746 of record NW_021026101.1, read on the forward strand.
GCCGACTGGTCCCTCAAACAAAACCCTGTATCGGAAGGCACCCTATGCTCCGGCAAACTCAAACCGAGAATACCCGGGCATCGCCAGCCAAGGCTGCCAAATAATTTGCAGATAGCAAGTACATAAACTGATTGGATCTTATAAATATGTAAGATGAATCAAAACTGAAAGCATGAAGAACTAAGAGTTATGGATTACCTCCGTCGCTCGCACGGTGTCGAAGTACTGCCGGAGATATGGCAGAGTCTCCCGGGGCCTAGACCGGCACCGACCCTCAAATCTACGTGAATAAGGGATCTCAAGCAGTGCCTCGACCTCCAGCTCGGGCGCGAGCGTCGGGAAGTAGGCATAAACCCACAGCTGTGAAAGGCAAGACAGTGGTAATGAGAATACAGAATGTACGGAAAATGCAGAGTGCTGAGTACAGAATGCAAACACCGAGTGTATAGAAAATACAGAGTGCTGAGTGTAGAATGCAAATGCCGAGTGTATAGAAAATGCAGAGTGCTGAGTGCAGAATGCGAATACAAAATGTATGGAAAATGTAGAATGGTGAGTGCAGAATGCAGGGTACAAAATGTGATGTGTGCAATGTGTGCAGTGCGCTGCGTACAGATAATGAAAAGAAAAAATACAAATCAAGAGGGCAGAATGTACCTCCCAGGCTCTCCAGTAGCCACCTACTATCGTCCCCCGCTTGCGGGAGGTCGCGCTCATGTAGCAATAAAGGGTAGCGAGGCCAGCGCCACCGCAATCAAAGTGTCGAACCTGTGATAGGTCTACCAGAGCACTGAGAAGATAAAGCCCAACCATGTTCCCCCTGTCGGAGAATAGAGTGGTCCCGAGAAGGAACATAAAAAATCCCGGGCATACTGTTGTGCGGCCTCAAAAGTCTCGGGTATAGTCCCCCTGTACTGCTCGGAGAACCAGGTGTACCTGACCATGCCTGGTGATCTGCAGGGCGGCGGATGGGCTCTAAGCAGATAAGTCCAAGCTGCCTCCCACTCACCCATATCGGTATCGTATGGGATCGGCCGGCCGGCCACGTCGAGGCCCGTCAGTATGAAAAAGTCATACGGGGTCATCGTCATGTCCTCGGTGGCAGAAAAATGGAAGGAGCTGGTGGTGTCCCACCATCTCTCTACAAGTGCACCCAGAAGGGTCCTGCTCGCCGGATGACGCAACAGTCTCGCACAAAATGGGCCAAACCCTGCCTTATCCACAATGTGTCGAACAGCATTTGAGTGCTCCATGTACCACTCCCTGGCAATGATCGACCCATAACCCCGTGTGAAACGGGAAGATACTTGCGTGTAGAAACAACAGATGTATTCAGTTTCAGAATAAACATAATGTTATGTATGAGCCGTGTGCAAATTAAACAGAATGTTGCGTTATGAATTGTGTGTTCAGATTGAGCAGTGTTGTGAGCCGTGTGCAAATTAAACGGAATGCTACGTTATGAACTGTGTGTTCAAATTGAGCAGTGTTATGATGTGTGCAAATTAACAGAATGATGTGTTATGAATTGTGTGTTCAGATTGAGCAGTGTTGTGAGCCGTGTGCAAATTAAACAAAATGCTACGTTATGAACTGTGTGTTCAGATTGAGCAATGTTACGAGCCATGTGCAAATTAAACAGAATGTTGTGTTATGAACTGTGTGTTCAGATTGAGCAGTGTTATGAGCCGTGTGCAGAATTAACAGAATGTTGTGTTATGAACTGTGTGTTCAGATTGAGCAGTGTTGTGAGCTGTGTGGAAATTAAAAAAAATGTTGTGTTATGAACAGTGTGTTCAGATTGAGCGGTGTTGTGAGCCGTGTGCAGAATTAACAGAATGTTGTGTTATGAACTATGTGTTCAGATTGAACAGTATTGTGACCCGTGTGCAAGTTAAAAGAATGATGTGTTATGGACTGTGTGTTCAGGTTAAGCAGTGTTATGAGCCGTGTGCAAATTAAAAGAATGCTGTGTTATGAACTATGTGTTCAGATTGAGCAAATCCTGCGTTATGAACTGTGTGTTCAGATTGAGCAAACCTTGCGTTATGAACTGTGTGTTCAGATTGAGCAAACCTTGCGTTATGAACTGTACGTTCAGATTGAGCAAATCCTACGTTATGAACTATGTGTTCAGATTGAGCAAATCCTGCGTTATGAACTGTGTGTTCAGATTGAGCAAATACTGTGTTTTGAACTGTGTGTTCAGATTGAGCAAAATACTACTTTATGAACTGTGTGTTCAGATTGAGCAAAATATCGCGTTATGAATTGTGTGTCCAATTTGACCAGAGTACTGTGTTATAAACTGCGTGTTTAGATTGAACAGTGTGCTATGTTATGAGCTGTGTGCCCGAAATGACCTGTGTGCCCAAATAAGCTGTGTGCCAAGTCAATAATGTGCTATGTTATGAGCTGCATGCCAAGTAAACAAATATCGTGTTGCGAGCTGCGTGCCAAATCAACAAAGTGTTGTGTTTTGAGCTGTGTGCCCAAAATGAGCTGTGTGTCCAAATGTGTTGTGTGCCAAACGAACAAAGTGTTATGTTGAGAGCTATGTGCCCGTATGAACCGGATGCTGTGTGCAAGTTATGTTCAGAACATGCAGAAGTAGTGTGTATGTGGATGTGTTCAGAACAAGCAGATAAAGTACAAGGCGAAAGTATGAAATGTGCAAGGAATGCAAAATACTTCGCAGGGAATGTAAAAGTGAAGTACGCACCTCTCGCGCATGATGAGATAGGTGAGACTCAGGTTCCCGTAGCAGCAAGTCTGCAAGCGCTCGTCGCGCGAAATCGGTAAAATGATAGAAGGTACTGGGAGGTAGGATGTGCTTCTGCGGGTGGTACCTCTCCGGGTTGAACGACCGAATCCTCGGAGACAGTGGCATAACGTCGGGCTCCTCCTCTACTTTTGGGGAGCCTCTACCGTATGGAATATCGTCAGCCATCTAGAAAAAGATGCAAAAATGAGCAAAATGGGCCAAAATTGAAAAAAGTCAACAAAATTCAACTCTCGTGAGGAGAAAAAGTCAACAAAAGTCAACGCCCGAGAAAAGGTGCTAAACTTCGAGATAAACTTACCTCAAGTGGTGAAAATGGAGAAAGAAGCTCCGAAAACAAATTCTAATCAGTTCAAAACGAAGTGCATCGAAAATTTTCGCAAAACAACTTCGCGTGGGGCATTGGAAAACGCGTATAAAGTGCAGATCTGAGAGAGAAAAGGGTCTAGGGAGGGAGAGAAATCTATTTTAGCCTTGGAGGTGTGATGAAAAGTGTTTTGGAATTGAATTTTTAAAGATCTCCATGTGAAAAGACCAAGCTGCCCCGAAATTTTGTAAGCTGGTCGGCCAGCCAGTTTTTCTGGTCGGCCAACCACTTTGGTGGTCAACAAGTGGTTGGCCATTGATCTAACTGGTCGGTCAACCTCCTGGGTCGTCTCCATGGCTCCATTGTTCTCCCTGTGTGTTTTGGTGATGATTGGAGTCCTTGTCTCTCGGGAAAATGCAAGAAAAGTACACTTTTTGGCTCAAAATCGTCCCCGCAGGAACTTTAATTCAAGTCTTCGATGCGTAGCTCATCATTACTCGTCAAGAGCAAGGTGTATCCTTTTGAATACGTTGTGACCCCTCCGAGAGGTAAATCAGAGGTTACGGTTGAATTGCTCGCGTTAAGACTTGTATCTCCTTTTTCAGTATTCTGCTTCGAACGTACTTTTGGAGTTGCACATTTCAAATGCATTGTAATGCACATCACTTCTTGCATTGTTATGTACACCACTCGTCGCATTGCTATGCACGTTTCTCTCGTATTGTCAGGCACACTTTATTTGCGTTGTCACGCACATTTTGCTCGCATTGTTTTGCACATTCCTTTTGCATTGTCATGCACCTCTTCATCCATATTGTTATGCGCACACTTAGGTTGCATTGTCATGCACCCCTCCACCCGCGTTGTCGCGTATACTTAGGTTGCATTGTCATGCATCCCTTTCACTTGAGTTGTTACGCACTTTTTCACTTGCATTGTTATGCACTTTTCACTTGCGTTGCTATGCACTTTTCACTTGCATTGCTATGCATGTTTCCATCGGCATCATATGTGCATGAGTTTATCTCGCATTGGAATTGTACCATGATGTAACGTGGAACATGTGTTTCTAAGTATATTGTACCCGTTGAGTTTCTTTCTTGTTCAGGCACGATATTGTATGTATGGTTCATTTGAGGCTGGTGCGACCAGAAGTATTGTATTTACTCCGCGTGAGACGTAATGAGAATTGAATAATTCTCTTACATCCTTTCTGCATGAGATGTAGTTTAGTTCGTATTTGCTTGCTTAAACCGTGGCATTTATTTTGCATATTTGCTTTATTAAAGTTTTTCTTGCATTATCATAAGTTATGTTCGGCATTGTGCATGTCATTTGCATCTTGCCCCTGCTTGCGGGCACATCTCTTTGTTATCTTGCATATTTGTCTAAGTCTTCAGCCTTGTCAAAAGTGGGTCGTCTCTGGGCTTTGACATTCACTCCCGTCACTTCTTAACTTCCGAGTTCTGTCAAAGAGGGGCAACTGTAGCCACCCCATTTTTTACTGACCTTAAGACTCAGACATCATCGATTGAGCGCTCGGTGATTGTGCATGTTGTGCTCGTTTCGAGTTTCCGGAGTTTCAGCTGGGTGCCTTGCCTCCGGGCCTCTGAACTCTTTGTGCTTTTGCTCGGTTTGTGGACCAAGCCTTGTCTCTCTTCCCTGGAGGAAGGGAGAGGTCTTGTAAACCCCCTCTTGTGGTCGTAGACCACTTTTCGCGCTTCGAGACAAGTTTTCGATTTTCGGAGCCTTCGGCGCCTTGTCTCGGGACCGCTTAACGTTCTCCGTTTGGCGTGGTTTTTGAACCGCACCTTGTTGCCTCTGCCTAGAGGAACATTGTGGTACGGGAGACCACTTTTGTGGTCGTAGACCACTTTTGATGCCCGCAGACAAGTTTTCGAGGCTCCCGGCTGCTCGCTTTGCCTCCCGAACTTTCGTCTTGCATCCTTTTTGGTTTGTTTTTTGTACAAACCTTGTTTTCCTTGTTTGGAATGTGGCACAAGGGTGGGAGACCAGTTCTTCCCCTTGGAGACCACTTTCCTCCCCGCTAGCCAGTTTTCTGGTCGGCCAACTGGTTTTCTTGGTCTTTGGGCCACCTTTTCTGGTCGGCCACCACACCACTAGCTTTTTTTCATGCTATAGACCTTCTCCCCCCATGGCCGACCACTTTTCGTCTTGGGACACCACTTGTGGTGGTCGGCCAACCACTATAAGTAGCTGGCCGACCACTTCAAGTGGTGGTCGGCTGCTTTTCATCACCATTTTGGAGATATTTTTAGTATAGTTGTGCCAACTGGAAGGCACAGAAGCCATCCTCCATACACGTGTATGAAGGGATGGTGTAGACACCCCATTTTTGACCGCCCTTAAGACTTGGACGCGACTGATGGCTTACTTGATGGAGAAATGTGTGCAGGGCAAAGGTTCAGTTTCTTCGGCAATGAGAGAGTGAAATCTCAACTTCATACCCCTTTTTGGACCAAAACAATCTTGATCAAAAGATTTTAGACCTTAAAACCCTCTCTTTCAAAATGTTTTTGAAATAAAGTTTTTACGATGTTCCGAGACTCGCATTTTGTCAAATGCTGCGCTTTTCGGTAAACCGAGCAAGGACAAAGTGGAAATGAACAAAAGAGAGATGAAATCTTTGAAAAATATTTCAAAACACCTTGTCTAGGGGTTTGGAGTTGAAGAAAAGAGGAGAAGAGAAAGGAAAACTAGTTTGGGAGAAGTTCGGCATGAATCCGGGTAGGACCAAATATGCGCGGCTTCACCGAAACGGGCATAACTCCTTGCACAGGAGGAATTTTGATGCGAGGTTGGTGCCATTGGAAAGCTAACTTCTGGGGCTTCAATATGGCCACATCGAAAACCAGAAAATCAGATGGACGACCAGATTTTTTTGGTCAAAAGTGGTTCAGCATGAATCTGGGTAGGAGAGAAAACATCTGCGCGGCTTCAACGAAATGGGCATCACTCTTTGCATAGGAGGAATTAAGATATGAGGCCACCACTGTTGGAAAGCTTACTTCCGGGGCTTCATTTTTCACTCAAGAATCTCCAAAGGACAAGTCCGGGTGGGCGAAATATGGTTGGTGGAAGCCCGTTTGGACCGAATCTGCGCGGCTTCACCAAAATTGGCATAACTTTTTGCACAAGAGGAATTTTAATGCAAGGTTTGCGACATTGGAAAGCTAACTTCAAGGGCTTCATGGCCGACCAGCTTTAGACCTTGAACCATTTGAACCTTGTTCGGCCGACCAAGGGCCACTTGAACTGGTTAGCCGGCCACTTGAACTGGTCGGCCAGCTACCCTCTGTTTTGTCTCTCTGAGTGTGTTCTAGCTGTGCCAGCTGGGAGCCATTTGCAGCATCCTCCATACATGGAGGATCTTCAAAGTTGTTTTTAGCTTCCAAGAGAAGCTTTAGACCTCTTTGTCTAGATAGGAGGTCCTCTCCCTCCTTTGGGCTGGTTAGAAAAAACCAGCTGGAGATATATACACCCAACCCTCTATATCTCTCATCCAAGCCTCAAAACCCCCTTGTTCTTGCACCATTTGCTCACCAACTCATAGCCTACCACCTCCACACTCCATTCCAGCACCTTGAAGGTCATTTGCAGAGGTAGAGAGATCATTTTCTTGGACCAAAAGCTCCTGCATTGCTGTGCTACAAGGGTAAGCCTTATTTCCCTCTTTTCTTGCCTTATTTTGTATGATATCCTAGCCCCTCTTGCTAGCATTTTTGGGCCTCGAGCCAAACTTGAAAAGAACTTATTTTGATCCCCTTTTCAACTTTTTTGAAGGGCTCTTCGCTGTTTGAAGTCATCTACTCCCCCTTTGTGCTTTATCTCTCTTTTAGGGCTTATTTTACTTGATATATTAGCCTTATTTGCGAGCATTTCTGGGCTTCTACCCAAACTGTAAAGTATCTTATTTTGAGCCCCTCTTCAACTTTCTTGAAGGCCTCTTTGCTATTTGACACCATCTGCTGCCCCTTGTCCTTTATCTCTCTTTTAGGGCTATTTTTGCATCATGTTTTAGCCTTACTTGTGAATATTTTCGAGATTTTCTATAAACTGGAAAAAGTCTTATTTTGACATCCTCTTTAAGTTTGGTTAAGGTCCCATTCCTGTTTGGGGCCATCTTCTCCTATGCATGCTTCATTCCTTCATGCTTTAAGCCATGCATTTGAGCATTCGCATTAGCCTTGTTTTGGCCTCTTAGCCACTGAAATCCAGCGGATTTTCAATGGCTTTGATGAGGTTTTAAGCTTTGAAATCATAGAGGGGTGACCCTCTCACCCCTCATTCTCTTTACTAGCATGTTTGACCTTCCAAAGGGACCCTATTTTGCATACATTGAAGTCACTTTCCAGGCATCATTCTGAGGATTTTGAGGTCTTCCTTGGCTCTGTCTGAGGCCCTTTCGACCATATTTTATGTCTACAATGCATGTGTAGAGAAATCCCATTCAAGGCCTTTCAAAGAGGCCTTTCTTTGCATGTTTCCGAGACTGATTCCAGGGCCTATTGGGTGGGTTTTAGGGCTTTCATAACCCATTTCCAGAGTTGGTTTGGTCTTGCTAAGTGTCTATCTTGTATGTGCTTAATAACCCTTGTATGGGCCCTCTAAAGGAGCTCATCATTTTTGCACATGTTGGCTGCATTTCAGTGATTGTTTGGACATATTTTCACATGTTTTGTTCACTGATTTTTGCTGGTTTGATGAGATCTCACATGCTTCACATACATGCCATGTAAACCATGTTTGCTAGTCAAAGTTGCATGCTATTTTAGTCCATCATGCTAGCATCTTTTGGTCATGCTTTGAACTAGAAATGTTCATGTTTTGGGACTGTCTTGGCTCTGTCTTTGTGCTCCATGGTCAAATAATGCATGCTTTGTATAGCTATAAGTCAATACATGTGCCTAGTTTTGAATTTCGGGGCTCATCTCATGCATCATGTGCCATATATCCATGATTCGGGATCATTTAGTGTAGACGTCCCCCGAACGCCCCGGGGAGGAACGAGTCCCCACAATTCCGTTCGATATTGGGCTCACTACAGTTCAGGACTCTAAAATTGTCACGGTTCTAAATCTGAACCAAAGAGTTCAAATCCGGCAAATCGTTTTGAGAAAACAGATTTTTGAAACAAGTGCCAAACATGGACTGCTTTGCCAGATACAGAGTCGCCACCTAAATATTTTATTTTGGGGAAATTTAGGAAACCCTGACTCATTTGCCTAAGGCCACGTGTCCGTCATCACCAAAGTTGCCTTGGCTCGGGAACTTGGATACGATTGGGGAAGGTCACTTCGTGAGCACCCTCGCTCGCTCGATCAAAGATCGGCCTCCACTAACCATAATATCTAGTTTTAAAAACATTGTCTGTTCTTATCCCGGTTATTAGCCTAGATTTACTATGTGATGCGCACAGCATACAAGTATAGACTGGATCGCCTGAATTGGAACAAAACATTTCATGTTTGTTTTTGAAAGATGGTTTGCTACTCGCAAGTAGGCTTAAAGATGCAGATTTTGCCACCCTCAGGTGGGCTTAAGAAAACATGGTTTTGCCACTATCTAGTGGGCTTAAAACTCACAGTTGATGATTTGTTCCAATCCAAATAACCCAACCTTCATCCACAGGCATTCAAGCAGTTATATCACGTAAGCAAATAGCCTCATGGTAAGCGTGCTAGTCATGGCAGTCACTCACACGCATGCAAGGATGCTAAAGCATAAAACTTACCGAGTACTCCGAGCCAAAACAGAAGCTCATTAGAAATCCATGCATGATCCTAATTATACAGAAATGCCTAATGCAACACATGCAAAAATGCAACTATAGTAGGCTCGGCTATTCTAAACATGGCATATGAAATGCTACAGCTAACATATATTCAACTTGGAATTGAAAGTACAATGCAGTTAGTATGATGCGTTGAGCCCGATGCATGCAAAACAGATGAATGAATGCAAACATGTTATCATACTGTATGCTAATTGAAATATGCCCTAATCTAACCATCATAAGTGGATAAATAAAAGGGAGAAAGACGTGGGGTTGGAAGACATACAACACACACACGCACACTTATTACAATTATGCCCTCGCACAGAGGGTTCGAATAAATAGTACAGTCCAAATAATACAGTCCAAATATATACAAATTCCTAATTAATTTACAAATTAACTAAGAAAAATAATAAACTAGCATGCAAGCCAGGGACTGCCTTGACTCTTCTTCAGATGATGGATGATGCATGTCTGGACTGCCTTGCGCAGAAATCCACTGGGATGCCCCAATTAGCCTCTGTTTTGTGATTATCCTTGGAAAGCGCGCCAAGCTCCGGAAGGTTGCTGTTTCTTAACTTGCTGCAACAGAGAGCAAGAAAGGGACATAGCAATATATTTTCACAAATGTATGCATGCCTCGATCCTCGTGCCACCAATCACGCATCTCGATGCATGATGGCCGAAGAGTCGAATTGTGCAACTCAATATAGAATGAATGCACATATAAACACAACAAGACCTAACCCCATCATGGATAGTCCGGAGTGTCAGTGATTTGGAATTGAGACACGTTCCGTCACTCGGAGTACGAAACGTACCTTGTTTCCCGTGCTCGGGCTAACCCCTATCCCGAGCACGATGCAATATGCATGACATGCATGAATGCAACTAATATACAACCTAGCATGCACAATGATATGAAATGGCATACACGATGCACGAGGTAACATGGCATACACAATGCGCCAACATACAACCTAGCATACGCAACGCTATGAAATGAAATGGCATACACAATTCACAATGGACTTACACCAACACAAGTGGACCTCAGCCACACTCACATAGGAGGCCATAACATGAAAATGAGATAACTCAAGATGCGTGCACATATGCACGCAAACCGAGGACCGATCCTAAGGCATAAAATGCCACTCTAACAAGACATGGCAAGGCATGGAATATGGCATACAAGCATGCAAGTTTCAGCGGCAAAACATGACCCAAAACAGCCCCGAATCATGACAATATAACACCCGATGCATGAAATGGTCCCGAAATGCAAGATTAAGCACATGAAATGACTTGTAGCTACATGAAGCATGCATTATTTGCTCATGACATGTGAAGACAGATTCAAGGCAGCCCGAAAAAAAGCATGTTTACATCTTTAAGCGAGGCCAAACAGCAAACACAAACAGGGCAAAACTAGCATGCAAAAATGGCCCTAAATGTGAGATAAAGAAGCAAGTCACAGCTGCAGACCTCAAACAGATGAGGGCCCTTCAACAATGTTTAATAGGGGCCCAAACTATGATATTTTACAGTTTATGACAAACCACAAAAATCAACACAGTTATGGCTAAGCTCTCATGCAAGAAATGGGCCAAAAGAGGGCCAAAGAAGAAAGTGGTGGTTGCTGGCCTCAAACACAAAGGGGCCCTTCAACAATGTTGAAGAGGGGCCAAAAATATTGCACTTTACAGTTGATGGACAGACCCAAAACAGTATGCAAGAATGCTCAAAATGCTATGCAAAATAAGGCCAAAAAAAGAGATATAACATAAAGTATGAAAAGGATGCCTCAAACAATGAAAGACCCTTAATTAAACATGAAAAATAGCTCAAAATAAGGTCACTTATAGTTCGGACCAGAGCCCAAAAACAGAATCAAAAGAGGCTAACAAATCATGCAAAAATATGGCCAAAAGAGAGATATAAAGGAAACTGATAAATGAAAGCCTCAAACAGAAATGAGCCCTTCAACAATGTTGAAGAAGGGCTCAAAATAAGATACTTTTCAGTTTATGACAGAGCTCAAAACAGTTTATACATAGGCCAAAAATATTACACAAGACAATGGCATACAAGAGGGATAATGAAGTAAGTGCAACAAGAAGGCCTCAAACAGTGAGAGGCCCTTAAACAAACATGAAAAATGGCTCAAAATAAGCCTAGTTCCAGTTGGGGTCAGAGCCCAAAACAGCAAGCAAGTATGGCTTACAAATAGATCAAGAAAAGGGTAGAAAAGAGGAAAAAGGAGCTCACCTTTGTAGACCAAGTCTTGACAGCCTCTTGGCTTGAGTTGCAGCACTCCTAGGCTCTGAAGAACAAACTCCAGCTGCTGGAATGAAGGATGGAAGGGTGGTGCTAGGTGGTGGTGTAGAGAAGGGTGTTGGACTTGAGAGGTTTTGAGCTTGGGAGTATGGAGAAAGGGAGATACAAAGCAAGAGCTTAAAGGGGAATTTTGTTAACCCTAATAACAGAGTTGGAGCCCCTGTTATAAAGGCAAAAGGGGGGGGGGGAAAGGGAGGGAAAATGGAGGGAAAACAAACCAAGTTTCCCTCCAAAATGCAGCCCCCCGGATACCAAATCTGGGGGGAAAAAGAGGTTGTACCTGCACTGTAGATGATGTAAGGATTCTGGCCGGCCAGTTATTGAGGTTGCAGGTGGCCGGCCGGCTACTTCCCATGGCCGGCCGGCCAAGGGTCAAAAGGGTCAAGTGTGATTAATGGCCCGCCACCACAAATAGAGAGCCTTTGATGTGTGCACAACACAACCCTGTGGTTAAACACTGGAAAAAGTGAATCAGGAGAGAGAACAACCCACTTTTCAAAGGGGTTCAAAAGGTTCAACAACAATTACTGGACGGCCACCAAATATTGGTGGCCTCCCAGATGTGTACATCACAAATATGTGGTTTAGGGTTCAAGAAAATGGCCCAAGGGTGTTCAACATTGGCTTTGAAGTGAGGAAAATCGGGCGACGGAGGGCGATGAAGGAATAAAGTTGGCTAACAGAACAATTACTGGCCTCCCACCCTTCTACGGCCTTCTTACCAATGAAACAGAGGTCCCTGCCAAAAACGAACCAAAACCGATGCAAAACGAAGGTTCGAGGGCCGAAACGCGCAGTTCGAGGCCCCGAAAACTGACTGGTAGGCACCGGGAGTGGTGTTCGACCACGAAGTCGGTCTCTCGGACCACAGTGTCCCTCAAAAGGGAGCAAATAAGAAGTATACCAAAAATCGGAACAAACGGAGATGGTTAAGCGGTCCCGAACCGAGGCACACGGCCAACGATTCCGAAAAGTCAGAAATCGGACTCCAAACGGGTAAAATGGCCTACGACCACGAAACGTAGCCTACGGCCACTGAGAGATGGTCTACGAGACCTCTCCCTCCCTTCGCGAAGAGAAAACAGAGAAAACCGAGCCTGGTTCACAAACCGAGGCAAAGCACAAAAGAGTCCGGAAGTCCGGAGGCAAGGCTCGCAGCCGAGACTCTGAAACCTCTGAATGAGTACGATATGCAACATCACCAAGCGCTCAATCGGTGACGTCTAAGTCTTAAGGTCGGTCAAAAATGGGGTGTCTACAGTTGCCCCTCTTTGACAAAACTCGAAAGTCATAAGTGACGGGAGTGAATGTCAAAGCCTAGAGACGACCCATTTTTGACAAGGCCGAAGACTTAGACAAACAGGCGAGATAAACAGAGATGCGCCCGCAGGCGTGCCCGCAGGCAGGGGCAAAATGCAACTGACAATGCAAGAAGCCGAAGGTAACTCGATGATCGTGAAAATGCAGCAAGCTGTAATGAAGCAAGTATTCGCAAATAGATGCAACAGTTTTAAGCAAGAATGCAAGGCAACGACTACATTTCATGCAGTTAGGAATGTAGAGAATTATTCAATTCTCGTCGCGTCTTACACGGAGAAGATACGATACCTGCGCGATTCGTCTGGTCGCACCAGCCTCAAATGAACCGTACATACAATATCGTGCCTACAAAACAAAGAAACTCAACAAGCACAACATATTTAACAGCATATGTTCAATGTGATATCGAATGCAGACAATCATGGTGTTTGATAGAAAAGTGCATCGCAATGCGGGAAGAAACGCGCTTTTTGGCTAGGGTGACTCGATCGCGACCTCTGGTCCACCTCCCAGAGAGGTTACAACATGTTCCGAAGGATATACCTCACCTTCGATGACTAAACAATGAGACATGCATTGGAAGTTGAAGCTGAAGTTCCGGCGGAGCGATTTCGCGACAGAAAGTACACTTCTCTTGTACTTTTTCAGGTCTCGGGGACTCCAATCCTCCTCAAAATTTGCAGGGACCTTGGAGGGCATGTGGGGAACACCACCGGCCAGTTTTATTGGGAGAAGGAGGCCACCGACCAGTTATTGAAAAGTAAATGGCCGGCCTGCCAGAAAAAGTGGCCGGCCGGCCACTTTGCCAAATCCGGGGGCAATTTTGTCCTTTTAGCCTCTTTTCTATAAATACACTTATCCAAACGTTTTGAGCTCATATGTGCAGCTCCGAAATTCTTCTCTCTAGCTTCCCAAACCATTTTCTCCCTCAGATCTGGGCTCTATACGCGTTTTCCAACGTCCCATGCAAGTTGTTTTCGCGAAATCTTTTAGTTTCAAGCACTTTGAACCGATTAAATTTTGGTTTCGGGGCTTCTTTTCTCATTTTCGCCACTTGAGGTGAGTTTGTCTCAATATTTGGAAGATTTTCTCGGGAGTTGACTTTTGTTGACTTTTTCATTTCCCGAGAGTTGACTTTTGTTGACTTTTTCTAATTTTGGCTCATTTTTGCTCATTTTTGCCCCTTTTGCAGTTTCTTGAAATGGCGGGCTAATTTTCCCACGGTGGAGGTTCTCTAGGCGCCGAAGGCGAGCCTGACATCATGTCTCTGCCTCCAAGGGTTCGCCCCTTCATCCCCGAGAGATATGATCCACCAGTACACGTTCTCCCGCGGGCTGTTTTTCATCATTTCATCGAGTTCGACGAGCGAGCACCCAGGGATCTCCTCCTGCGGGAGCCTGAGTATCATCTCTCCCACGAGGCACGAGAGGTATTTACCTCGTTTTTACCTTTTCTGTAACGCATTACAAATTTTTCTTGCATTCTGCTTGCATTTTGAACACACGGTCTTATCACTAGAATTCCTGAGCACTCAGCCCATAAATTGATTGTGAACACACGGCACACATCGGTTGAGGGTTGAACACGCAGCTCACACGCTGATTTTCGGAACACACAGTCCAAATTGATGGTGAACACGTAGCACACACTGATTGAGAGTTGAACACACAGTCCAATTTGATGGTGAACACGCAGCACACACTGATCGAGAGTTGAACACACAGCCCAAACACTGATTCTCTGAACACACAACCCAAATTGATTTTCTGAACACACAGCCCAGATTGATTTTCTGAACACACAGCCCAGATTGAAGGTGAACACACATCACACACTAATTGAGAGTTGAACACGCAGCCCAAACACTAATCTTTTGAACACACAACCCAAGTTGATATCCTGAACACACAGCCTAAAACACTGATATTCTGAGCGCACAGCCCAATTGATGGTGAACACGCAGCCCACTTACTGATTGAGAGTTGAACACGCAGCCCAAACACTAATCTTTTGAACACACAGCCCAAGTTGATATCCTGAACAGACAGCCCAAAACATTGATATTCTGAGCGCACAGCCCAATTGATGGTGAACACGCAGCCCACTTACTGATTGAGATTTGAACACGCAGCCCAAATTCTAGTTTTCTGAACACAAAGCCCAGACTGATTGAGATTTGAACACGCAGCCCAAATTGATTTTATGAACACACAGCCCAGACTGATTGAGATTTGAACACGCAGCCCAAATTGATTTTCTGAACACACAGCCCAAATTGAATTTCTGAACACACAGCCCAAAACACTGATATTCTGAGCGCATAGCTCAATTGATGGTGAACACGCAGCCCACTTACTTTACTTTGCACGCAGCCTATTCATTTTATTCGCACGCAACTTTATTTATTTCATGCTGAAACATGTGTTCATTCTGAATGCAGGTGACTTCTCGCAACGTGCGAGGGTATGGCTCCACCATGGCTAGAGACTGGTACGCTGAGCTCCCGGAGGCCGTCCGGGATTCGGTCAACTTGACGGGGTTCGGGCCCTTCTGTGCTGGGCTATCTCGTTGTCCTGCCAAGAAAATGCTGATGGCCGCCCTGGTGGAGAGATGGTGGGACACCACCAACTCTTTCCATTTCTCTGCTACTGGGGACACGACTATGACTCCTTTTGACTTCGCTGTATTAACCGGCCTTGATGTGGGAGGTTGGGCGATCCCATATGATGATGACATAGGCGAGTGGGAGGCCGCTTGGATATATCTGTTGGGGGCTCGCCCGCCTGTTGACAGAGCTTCGGAGAGAGTCCGATACACATGGTTCTCTTCCCATTTTCGGCGGGTGGAGATGGAGCCTGGGACTCCTGATGAGGCAACACAGTATGCCTGCGGCTTTTTGATGTTCCTCTTCGGGACCACTCTGTTTGCCGACAGGGGGAACACTGTAGGGCTCTATCTGCTGAGTGCCTTGGTGGACCTGTCACAGGTCAGACGGTATGACTGGGGTGGTGCCAGCTTGGTCACCCTTTATTGCTATATGAGCGCGACTTCCAGCGGACGGGGGGACTTACTTGGCGGCTACTGGAGAGCCTGGGAGGTACTTTCTGCCCTCTTGATTTACATTTCTGCTCCTCATTACTTGCACATTGCACACACGGCATACTTTATACTCTGTATCGTGCATTTTTCCCTCAGCACTTCACATTCTGCTTTGCTTTCTACAGTTGTGGGTCTATGTATATTTCCCGACATTGGCCCCAGAGGTGATGGTGGTGGGACCTCTCATGACCCCGTACTCACTTGTGTTTGAAGTCCGGCACCGGCTGAGACCTCGGGAGTCTCTCCTCTACCTGCGACAGTATTTTGACACGGTGCGCTCATCGGAGGTACTTCAGAACTCTCAGTTCTTTCTGTTTTCATCTTTGTTTTGTCCTGTACATCTTCGATTTCTGCTTGGTTTATGCACCTGCTATCTGCAGATTACATGGCAGCCCTGGGCGCCCTTAGGTGAGGGTCTCCGATTCCAGTTTGCCGGAAGGTGGGGTGCCTCCCGGTACAGGCTCCTTGTTTGAAGGGCCGGTTGGTAGGGCCTTTTTTCTGGGGGAGCGTTTCTTGCGCCAGGTCTGGGGGTACACTTCTCAGGACCTTCCCTCAGCACCCCCAGCCGATATGCAGATCGCTGATGTGCTCATTTCCCGGGACGTTGTTAATGCTATGCTGGGTACTGACGCTTTGGTATATCTTGAGGAGGGGGATTACGCCACCTACCGTCACACATACCTGATGCCTCCATTGACGGGAGTTCGTACTCCGATGATGAGGCCCGCTGGTGTGCCATCTTCGAGCTAGGCCCAGGCTCAGGCTGCAGATGCCCCTTCCACCAGCAGGGCTGGTACATCTAGAGGTGGGGGTGGGTCGGTTCCCCCGATTCCACCGACTTTTCCTCATCCTGGGTGGCCGGATATGCCGACTAAGCTGATGGGGTGGCAGTATGGGACTACCTCTCCGATTCCGATTCCGATAGAGCCTCCGATGCCCGGTCATCGACATGTCAGAGACCCCGACTCACCACCGGTATGTTTTACAGCTTTGATTCATCACTCAGATATTTGGACATTCATTCCTTTACTGACACCCTTGCCTTTGCATCTGCAGCCCCCTGTTGAGTATATGGATCAGGTGCTTGAGATGGTAGCCTCACTTGAGGGGATGGTCCTGCGGAGGGAGGCACAGTTGTCTATCATGGGCTTCCAAGTACCCTTTAGTTTTCTGGAATTTATCATACTTCTGATGACATGCTGATTTCTACTGCATTGATAGGCTACTTGTGTAGAGCACATCTGACACACACCCTACTTGTACACTGTGTTTACATGCACCCATTTCATGTAGTTTTTGCTTGTATCCGCATCTGATTTACATATTTGACTTGATGTATTTAATTTGAACTCTTTGTTCTCAGATGCCTCCGGTATATGCTCAGTTCACGGAGCTGGGCCATCCAGGCCTTTTCACGGAGCTGGGCCATCCAGACCTTTACGCGGAGCTGGGCCATCCAGGCCTTCTCGAGGGGAGGGGTCGTCTCGCAGACGCAGAGCACATATTATGGAGGAGGAGCCTGGTGAGGATGAGGAGGAGGAGGTTGCAGACCGTCAGTCGGAGACATCTGCTGATGGAGAGGACGGCTCCGGCCTTGGTTCCAGGAGTGGAGGCGAGGCAGAGGGGGATCCCGAGGATGACGACTCCGACTCAGATGATGGCGATGGCGATGGTTCCGCAGAAGAGGACGAAGAGGGCCTCTTATTCCTGCTCTTGAGAGCACAGATGCAGCTGTTTCCTGTTTTATTTATCTTTTTTTGCTAGTAGTTGTAGCACATTGTACATTATCGGGCAGTTTTATTTTCTGTAAAAACTTGTGCCTTAGTCTGTATGATGTTGTAACAAGCAAGGCATGATGGGATGAAACAGCTTTTGAAAAAAGTATTGTATTTTAAACACTTAGCATCATATCGCATAATTCTGCATCATAATGAGATTGAATGGAAATGTGTATTGTGCATTTTGCCCAGTCAGGTAGTGAACCAACGCAACAACCTAACTTTCTAAGATATAACAAGACCTTAGCAAGTTTACAACTCGATAAACAAAATACAATAATGTTGACAACTCAATAAACAAGACTCAAACAAAAGCTTAAACAAAGAGTAACAACTCAAAACACGAAAACACGTCAGCTCGACAAATAACTCGATAAGCAAAACGACAACTCGATAAACAAAACAACAACTCGATAAACAAAACTTAACAGAATGAAGTGTACTTCGAACGATCTGGGCAACGGAACGCATCCGAAACAGAGGGAAATAGACGCCTTCGACACATCTGTTGCATGGAAATGCTTGAAACTTTCTCTCGAAGGGTAAAACAGGGCCAAAGACACACATTGGAGCATGGCCGGCCACTTTTGGGAGCCGGCCGGCCAGATTTATTGCCGAGGGGAGGGCCACCGGCCAGTTTTGAAACAAAAAGTGGCCGACCTGCCAGAAAATATGGCCGGCCGGCCACTTAACTCTACAGTCGCCCAATTTTTGACACTTGTCCCCTTGAATAGTGTCGTTTCCTCTTTAAAAGCCTTAGCTCCGTGTTTTGATTCAATTCATCTTGGTTTTGCACAAAAATGGAGGCGTTTCTCGTTGAAAATCTCACAGCTTGGATCGCTTCTCCAGATGGCTCGGAAAAGTTGAACTTTCGGGGTTTCGGCTTGAATGCACTATTCACGCTGAGTCGCACCCCGCTATATCTCCCTTTCCTCCATGCCGCGGCGAGGTTCTGGAACCTGGTGATGCATGTCTTTAGCTTCGGCGGGCAAGAGGAATGTCCAACTTTTGAAGATTTTCAAGTTTTAATGGAGTCTGAATGTTATGAAGAGATCTTGCCCCAATTCCGCTTTGGCCACGCCCAAGCTTTAGGGCGGATGTGTGGACTCATCGCGCATGATGCTCGGTCTCTGATCTGTAATGGGGAACTGGACA
>NW_021026101.1:1998765-2009519 GCF_004153795.1 Camellia sinensis
AAGACAGCTTGTCTATGTACTCGCGACGCCATAAGCAGTCCCCAGATGGAGATGTCTGCTTGTATCTTCTTTAGTTGTTTCAGCACAGCTTCCTCTTCGATCTGCTTCTCCTTTTGTTTCTCAGCTTCTCTATCCTTTCCGGATGCTTGGGGTTGGTCTAGGTGCGGGGGCTTGAAGTACCGCCCACTTCTCGTCATGTGATCAACCTCATCGAGGTACCAAGTGTCATCCGGTTGATTACTTCCCCAGTCTTCGTCCGTGTGGGCAAGACATAAGTCATCGTCTTCCCACCACATTCCGCTGGCATTCAAAAGGCACCTGTCGGGTTCGGACACGTTTGTACTCATAGCACTTTCAGTCTGCATGCCCACAGCATCCTCTGTTCTTGTGCCCGCAGCACTTTCGATCCCTTCATGGATTTTGGCTTTCCCGGTTCTCTCAGAACCCTGTTGTTCTACCTGCGTCAGTGCAGTTTGTTGTTCAACCTTCCCTGCATTCACAATGCTTCCGTCCTGAGCGAAATTCTTCGTACCGGCGCTCTTCGGCAATGCAACCTGACTTCCGACCCTTCCGGCCACAGCTGATACTCTCGCCCCTGCCGGGCCCTATTCTGGTTGGGATTCTCCCACCACATCTGGTTGATCATCGAGCCATCCAGTGACCTCTACCGATTCCTCATAGTCAAACCAGTTGACTGCCGCATCCCCTGGTTCTTGATCATCGAAAAATTGCAGGTTGGCAAAGTCCTCCTCTACAGCTGTCAGATCATCTGTCCCTTGTCCAAATCCATCCCCCCAGATCATACACAGCTCTTCCTTTCCCGGCAATTCTATACCCAACCCAATCTGGCCTGTCGACAAGATATACTCACTTGGATCGTAGGCTTCCCCAGCAAAACTCTGTTCAATCCCAGACTCAGCAATCTTATTCTTTCCCGAAGTCTGCCCTGCCCCATCTTCGATGGTCACCACCGTCGGTTCTGGTTAGGTTGTAGAGATGTCCAGCATGCACAAGAAGTCAGTGCAGTCGGGGAGGAACATCTCCGGCTTAGGTAGATGGGTAAGAGTAATATAGATGCTAGGATCGTAAGACACGACCCCAGTCTGGATAAGATTGACTCTTTTGGGAGGTGGAGTTTGGTTGTGTGTAGGGAGGGGGTTGGTTGTGACGTTGGGTTTTTCTGGTGGCAAAATCACATTTTTGTCAACGAGGTCTTGAATCTCGTGACGCAGCCTGAAACATTGGTCAGTATCATGGCCGTGCTGCTGGTGATATGCGCAGTACTTGGCTGGGTTGTGAGAGGGAGGGAGTGGATTCGGCAATGGCCTTGGCTCTAGGGGTTTTAGATGCCCCTTTCTGATCAAGACCCCCAGAGCCTTAGACAAAGGCATGTACAGTGGGGTGAAGGTTCTTTGGCCTCTGGGCGGGTACTTAGAGGTTTGAGTATTGCTTCCGGATGCACCGGAGAAGGGTGTGGCTGCCATGGGCCTTGGAAGGGAAGGGGGGATGGTGGTGACCATGCTGACCTCCGAAGCTCTTGCGTTTGCAGCGCCACTCGGGCCTACATTGTTGTTACGGTTGAATGTTCTCCGGGGTTGCTCCCTGTCCTGGTTAATCAGACCTTGTTTCATTGCGTCTTCGATTTGTACCCTCATCTCGTGTAAATCTGAGAAAGTGGGAAAGGGGAGTACAATCATCTTCTGTATCAATTTTGGTTGGAGATTGCGCACAATCATCCGGATTTGGTCCTTATCAGTAGGCCTCAAAGTCATCATCGACGCCTTTGCCCTCCATCGAGTTACAAAATCTGAGAAAGTTTCCTTGGGCTCCTACCTTGTCGTTTCGAGATCACGAGTGGTAATCTCGATCTGGGTGTTGTACGAATACTGTGCGACAAAGGCCTCAGCCATTTCATCCCAACTCCTCTTTACCTCATCCTCTAACTTCGCGTACCAGATGACGGCCACACCTGACAGGGTTCGGCCGAACAGTGAAAGCTTTTGTGGTCGGGTTATGCCCATTGGCTGCAGGATGTCTGAGAATAGCCAAAGATGGACCATGGGGTCCCCGGACCCGTCAAAGCGGTCAATTTGCGGCATCTTGAACCTATCGGGCAATGTCACGGCCACATCGGTATATCCGTCCTAGATATCCAGAATAGCCTTCACCCCTTGTGACTTCTTGAAGAGCTTCTCAAGCTTGCTCAATTTCAGAGCTGTATGATCTATTTCGAACTCAAAGGGGGAGTCCGGGTGGTTGGGTGTATGGGTCTTGGACAGTTGAGGCGGAAGCGGGGGCGGAGCTGGCCCCGTTGGAAGGTTCGTGTCCTCTTGTATGTTCTGGATATTCGGCACGGTGTTCTGGGTGTTTGGCAAAGCATTCTGGACAGTAGGTGCCTGCTCGGGTAAGGGAGCCCCTGGCGGAGGAGGAACTTGATGTGAAGCAGATGCCACATTCTGCTGTTGCAGTCTGGTAATTAGCTCGGCCTGCTGGGCCATGATCGCGGCCTGCTGTTTGGAGAATTCCGCTTGACGGGCGGCATCCTCTTGCATTTGTCTCATGCTCTCCTGCATTTGGCGCATTAGGGCTTCCATCCCCGATGTATTTTGCTGATCCATCTGACTAACTGGTATGTCTATTTCTAAAGCAACAATCGGGACCTCAGTCCTACTGTCCTTTGATGGAATAACCCACTGTTCTGACAACCTCTGTTCTGACACACTGCACTTTCTTGGCTTTCTTCTGACAACGGGGGGTAGAGAATAAAACACTGGCTGTCCGTCAATTAGATCCTCGGATCGATTGAGTCGACGACCCCGTGTCCAAAGTGCTTGGGGAATATCTACTGGGTTGGAAGCAATTGTGCTAGAACTGCCCTAATAAAAAGATAAATAAAGCAATAAGGAAATAAATAAACAGATAAACGGATAGCATAACAACTTAAAATAAATGCATGACACACAGCCGGGCATAACAACACACAGTCGACAAGCTGAATACACACTATCCTCCAACACTGATTATTGTCCCTGAATCACTGTCCCCAAAACTGAATCTCTGATACCCGCAGATAACTGATTCTCAAATACTGACTGATGCCCACAGGGCTGATGCCCAAACTCATAAACTGATACATGCATTCCTGTAGAGACGCACTCTAAAGCACATAACAGATAAGTGAGAGCCAAAACACCCCTATGTTGGGGTAGGGTTTCCCTGTCTTATTTTGTCAGGAGCTAGGGTTTCACTACGCACGCAGCGGTTTCAAACAACCTATAAACGGGTAAGCAACCTGTCCTAGTTTGGAATGGTCACTACGGATCCGAATATGCACTAGGTCGAATGGTCAAAGAGGGTGCCCCGGTAAAACCGGGGTTTGTGTTCCCATACTGGCAGAGCCCACAACCGGTCAGCCTTATGGTCATTCCTTGACAAGGCAAGCATTCGGCAAATCGTTCAGGAATAGCAAATGGAAAACACGGTGTCCTAGGCACACCAATGCAAATGCAATGCAAAGAAACACACAAGTGTAGTCAAAAACAGATATCAAGAGTTCGAGTCAAGTTCTCTAAATCCCCAGCAGAGTCGCCCGAAACTGTAGACGTCCCCCGAACGCCCCGGGGAGGAACGAGTCCCCCCAGTTCCGTTCGATATTGGGCTCACTACAGTTCAGGACTCTAAAATTGCGGTTTTTAATCTGAGCCAAAGAGTCCAAATTCGGCAAATCGTTTTGAGAAAACAAATTTTTACAAAAGAAGTGCCAAACATGGACTGCTTTAAGGGTCGTGCTCTGGTCAAATCAAGCTGCGAAAATGAAATCCAAGTTTACTTGTGGGCTAAGTAAATTTTTTCATATTGTCATCACCAAAGTTGCCTCGGCTCGGGAACTTGGGTACGATTGGGGGAGGTCACTTCGTGAGCACCCCCGCTCGCCCGATCAAAGATCGGCCTCTACTAACCATGATATCTATTTTTGAAAACATTATGCGTTCTTATTCCGGTTATTAGCCTAGATTTACTATGTGATGCGCACAGCATACAAGTATAGACTGGATCGCCTGAATTGGAACAAAACATTTCATGTTTGTTTTTGAAAGATGGTTTGCTGCTCGCAAGTAGGCTTAAAGATGCAGATTTTTCCACCCTCAGGTGGGCTTAAGAAAAGATGGTTTTGCCACTATCTAGTGGGCTTAAAACTCACAGTTGATGATTTGTTCCAATCCAAATAACTTAACCTTCACCCACAGGCATTCAGGCAGTTATATCACGTAAGCAAATAGCCTCATGGTAAGCATGCTATTCATGGCAGTCACTCACACGCATGCAAGGATGCTAAAGAATAAAACTTACCGAGTAGTCCGAGCCAAAACAGAAGCTCATTAGAAATCCATGCATGATCCTAATTATACAGAAATGCCTAATGCAACACATGCAAAAATGCAACTATAGCAGGCTCGGCTATTCTAAACATGGCATATGAAATGCTACAGCTAACATATATTCAACTTGGAATTGAAAATACAATGCAGTTAGTATGATGCGCCGAGCCCGGTGCATGCAAAACAGATGAATGAATGCAAACATGCTATCATACTGTATGCTAATTGAAACATGCCCTAATCTAACCATCATAAGCGGGTAAATAAAAGGGAGAAAGACGTGGGGTTGGAAGACATACAACACACACACACACACTTATTACAATTATGCCCTCGCACAGAGGGTTTGAATAAATAGTACAGTCCAAATAATACAATCCAAATATATACAAATTCCTAACTAATTTACAAATTAACTAAGAAAAATAATAAACTGGCATGCAAGCCAGGGACTGCCTTGACTCTTCTTCAAATGATGGATGATGCATGTCTGGACTGCCTTGCGCGGAAATCCACTGGGATGCCCCAATTAGCCTCTGTTTTGCGATTATCCTTGAAAAACGCGCCAAGCTCCGGAAGGTTGCTATTTCTTAACTTGCTGCAACAGAGAGCAGGAAAGGGGCATAGCAATGTATTTTCACAAATGTATGCATGCCTCGATCCTCGTGTCACCAATCACGCATCTCGATGCAGGATGGTCGAAGAGTCGAATTGTGCAACTCAATATAGAATGAATGCACAGATAAACACAACAAGACCTAACCCCATCATGGATAGTCCGGAGTGTCGGTGATTTGGAATTGAGACACGTTCCGTCACTCGGAGTACGAAACGTACCTCGTTTCCCGTGCTCGGGCTAACCCCTATCCCAAACATAATGCAATATGCATGACATGCATGAAATGCAACTAAGATACAACCTAACATACACAATGCTATGATATGGCATACACGATGCACGAGATAACATGGCATACACAATGCGCTAACATACGACCTAGCATACACAATGCTATGAAATGAAATGACATACACAATGCACAATGGACTTACACCAACACAAGTGGACCTCAGCCACACTCACATAAGAGGCCATGAGATGAAAATGAGACAACTCGAAATGCGACATGCACGCAAACCGAGGACCGATCCTAAGGCATAAAATGCCACTCTAACAAGACATGGCAAGGCATGGAATATGGCATACAAACATGCAAGTTTCAGCGGCAAAACATGACCCAAAACAGCCCCGAATCATGACAATATAACACCCGATGCATGAAATGGTCCCGAAATGCAAGATTAAGCACATGAAATGACTTGTAGCTACATGAAGCATGCATTATTTGCTCATGACATGTGAAGGCAGATTCAAGAAAGCCCCAAAACAAGCATGTTTACAGCTTTAAGCGAGGCCAAACAGAAAATACAAACAGGGAAAAACTAGCATGCAAAAATGGCCCTAAATGTGAGATAAAGAAGCAAGTCACAGCTGCAGACCTCAAACAGATGAGGGCCCTTCAACAATGTTTAATAGGGGCCCAAACTATGATATTTTACAGTTTATGACAAACCACAAAAATCAACACAGTTATGGCTAAGCTCTCATGCAAGAAATGGGCCAAAAGAGGGCCAAAGAAGCAAGTGGTGGTTTCTGGCCTCAAACACAAAGGGGCCCTTCAACAATATTGAATAGGGGCCAAAAATATTTCACTTTACAGTTGATGGCCGGACCCAAAACAGTATACATGAATGCTCAAAATGCTATGCAAAATAAGGGCAAAAAGAGAGATATAACACAAAGTGTATAGAGGGTGCCTCAAACAGTGAAAGAAGCTTAATGAAACATGAATATGGGATCAAAATAAGGCCATTTGTAGTTCGGACCAGACCCCAAAAATAGAAGCAAAAGAGGCTAACAAATCATGCAAAAATATGGCCAAAAGAGAGATATAAAGGCAACTGATAAATGAAAGCCTCAAACAGCAATGAGCCCTTCAACAATGTTGAAGAAAGGCTCAAAATAAGCTACTTTTCAGTTCATGATAGAGCTCAAAACAGTTTATGCATAGGCCAAAAATACTACACAAGACAATGGCATACAAGAGGGGTAATGAAGTAAGTGCAACAAGGAGGCCTCAAACAATGAGAGGCCCTTAAAAAAACATGAGAAATGGCTCAAAATAAGCCTAGTTCCAGTTGGGGTCGGAGCCCAAAACAGCAAGCAAGTATGGCTTACAAATAGATCAAGAAAAGGGTAGAAAAGAGGAAAAAGGGGCTCACCTTTGTAGACCAAGTCTTGACAGCCTCTTGGCTTGAGTTGCAGCACTCCTAGGCTCTGAAGAACAACCTCCAGCTGCTGGAATGAAGGATGGAAGGGTGGTGCTAGGTGGTGGTGTAGAGAAGGGTGTTGGACTTGAGAGGTTTTGAGCTTGGGAGTATGGAGAAAGGGAGATACAAAGCAAGAGCTTAAAGGGGAATTTTGTTAACCCTAATAACAGAGCTGGAGCCCCTGTTATAAAGGCAAAAAGGGGGGGAAAAATGGGGGGAAAAGGGAGGAAAATGGAGGGAAAACAAACCAATTTTCCCTCCAAAATGCAGCCCCCCGGATACAGAATCTGGGGGAAAAAGAGGCTGTACCTGCACTGTAGATGATGTAAGGATTCTGGCCGGCCAGTTATTGAGGTTGCAGGTGGCCGGCCGGCTACTTCCCATGGCCGACCGGCCAAGGGTCAAAAGGGTCAAGTGTGATTAATGGCCGGCCACCACAAATAGAGAGCCTCTGATGTGTGCACAACACAACCCTGTGGTTAAACACTGGAAAAAAGTGAACCAAGAGAGAGAACAACCCACTTTTCAAAGGGGTTCAAAAGGGTCAACAACAATTACTGGCCGGACGCATCCGGATTCCAAATGGGATGTCTATCATGGAAGATAGAGTTGCTAAAGAAATTACTGGCCGACCACCAAATATTGGTGGCCTCCCAGATGTGTACATCACAAATATGTGGTTTAGGGTTCAAGAAAATGGCCCAAGGGTGTTCAACATTGGCTTTGAAGTGAGGAAAATCGGGCGACAGAGGGCGATGAAGGAATAAAGTTGTCTGACAGAACAATTACTGGCCTCCCACCCTTCTACGGCCTTCTTACCAATGAAACAGAGGTCCCTGCCAAAAACGAACCAAAACCGATGCAAAACGAAGGTTCGAGGGCCGAAACGCGCAGTTCGGGGCCTCGAAAATTGACTGTTAGGCACCGGGAGTGGTGTTCGACCACGAAGTCGGTCTCTTGGACCACAGTGTCCCTCAAAAGGGAGAAAATAAGAAGTATACCAAAAACCGGAGCAAACGGAGATGGTTAAGCGGTTCCGAACCGAGACACACGGCCAACGATTCCGAAAAACGGAAAACCGGACTCCAAACGGGCAAAATGGCCTACGACCACGAAACGTAGCCTACAGCCACTGAGAGATGGTCTACGAGACCTCTTCCTCCCTTCACGAAGAGAAAACAAAGAAAACCGAGCCTGGTTCGCAAATCGTGGCAAAGCACAAAAGAGTCCGGAAGTCTGGAGGCAAGGCTCGCAGCCGAGACTTTGAAACCTCTGAATGAGCACGATATGCAACATTACCAAGCGCTCAATCGGTGACGTATGAGTCTTAAGGTCGGTCAAAAATGGGGTGTCTACATTTAGCATCATGTTTCCTTGCTGGAATTTACATGTCTGTATGCCATATTTCATGCCTTGCCATGCCTTGTTAGAGTTGCACGTTGTACCTTAGGTTCGGTCCTCGGTTTGCGTGCATGTGTGCACACATTTCAGTGGTCTCATTTTCATCTTATGGCCTCTGATGTGAGTGTGGCTGAGGTCCACTCATGTTGGTATAAGTCCATTATGCATTGTGTATGCCATTTCATAGCATTGCGTGTGCTAGGTTGTATGTTAGAGCATTGTGTATGCCATGTTACATTGAGCATTGTGTATGCCATTTCATAGCATTGCGTGTGTTAGGTTGTATGTTAGAGCATTGTATATGCCATGTTATATCGAGCATTGTGTATGCCATTTCATAGCATTGCGTGTGTTAGGTTGTATGTTAGAGCATTGTATATGCCATGTTATATCGAGCATTGTGTATGCCATTAAGCATGGGAAACGAGGGACGTTTCGTACTCCGAGTGATGAAACGTGTCTCAATTCCTCAGTCGCCGACATTCCAGATTACCCGTGATGGAGTCTAGGCCTCGTTGTGTTTTATGTGCATTCATTTCATATTGAGTCGTGCAATTCGACTCCTCGGCCATCATGCATCGATATGCATGATTGGTGGCTCGAGGATCGAGGCATGCATACATACGTGAAAATACTTTGCCATGCCTCCTTCTTGCTCTCTGTTGCAGCAAACCTGAAATTAATAGCCTTCTAGAGCTTCACGCAACATCCCGGGATTAATTGCAAACAAAGGCAAACCGGGGCATCGTAAGGAATTTCCGACAAAGGCAACCCGAGCATGCATCATTCGTCATTCGGAACAGAGCCGAGGCGGTCCATAGCTTGCATGCTAATTCCTTGCTTTCCTAGATTAATTTGTTAATTAATTAGGATTTTGTATTTATTCGGACTGTACTATTCATTCGGACTGTATATTATTTATTCGGACCCTCCGAGCGATGGCACAATTGTAATAAATGTGCGTGCGTGTGATGTATGTCTTCCAACCCCACGTCTTTCTCCCTTTTATTTACCAGCTTATGATGGTTAGATTAGGGCATGTTTCAATTAGCATACAGTATGATAGCACGCTTGCATTCATTCATCTGTCTTGCATACACCGGGCTCGGCGCATCATACTAACTACATTTGTATTTCAATTCCGTGTTGAATACTTGTTAGTTGTAGCATTTCACATGCCATCCTTAGAATAGCCGAGCCTACTATAGTCGCATTTTGCATGTGTTGCATTAAGCATTTCTGTATATTTAGGATCATGCATGATTCCTAATCAGCTTCTGTTTTGGCTTGGAGTACTCGGTAAGTACTTATGCTTTAGCATCCTTGCATGCGTGTGGGTGACTGCCATCATAGCATGCTTACCATGAGGCTATGTGCTTATATGATATAACTGCCTGAATGCCTGTGGGTGAAGGTTGGGTTATTTGAATTGGAACAATTCATTAATTATAAGTCTTAAGCCCACTAGATAGTGGCAAATCACCTTGTTTTCTAAGCCCACCTGAGGGTGGCAAATCCACATTTTAGCCTACTTGCGAGTAGCAAACCGTTTTGAAAACAAACATGAGATGTTTCGTTCCAATTCAGGTGACCCAGTCTATACTTGTATGCTGTGCGCATCACATAGTAATCTAGGCTAATAACCGGAATAAGAATGCATAATGTTTTCAAAACTAGATATCATGGTTAGTAGAGGTCGATCTTTGATCGGGCGAGCGGGGGTGCTCACGAAGTGACCTTCCCCAATCGTACCCAAGTTCCCGAGCCAAGGCAACTCTGGTGATGACGGACACGTGACCTTAGGCAACGAGTCAGGATTTCCTTAATTTTCCAAAATAAAATATTTAGGTGGCGACTCTGTATCTGGCAAAGCAGTCCATGTTTGGCACTTCTTTCAAAAAATCTGTTTTCAAAAACGATTTGCCGGATTTGGACTATTTGATGATTTCATCGGTCTTGCATTGCACTCTGCGAGATTAGATACAGGACCGTGACATTGAGTCATGAACTGTAGTGAGCCCAAATGAACAAAACCGGGGGGGATTCCCTCCCGAAACGTTCGGGGACGTCTACAATTACCTACAGAATCAGACAAAATACAGAGTGAGACAATCTCAGTGAATAATAGTACTTAATAACTCAATGTTCAATTTGAATTATAATGCAGAGCAAAGCGTATATAATGTAAAAGACAGGTAGTTAATCTGATTATGTAATAATTTTAGAACGGCCTTAGGCCCCGTTTTTAACCAGAATGGCTTTAAACCCTTGAATAAAGTGGCATTGAGCCCTTATTGGAATGGCATACTGCACTTATCAGAATGGCATTACAGCCCTTATCAGAATGGCATTAAGCCCTTATTAGAATGGCATTAAGGCCCTTATCAGAATGGCATTACAGCCCTTGTCATGCGTGTATGAACTCAAGAGGTGGCTCGTACGGACTCTAGAGGCGACTCGCATTGCAGCACTTAGTTCCGTACAACACTTTGTTTCATATTAACAGATCATACAAAACGGCCATAGGCCTCATAACTATCACAGAACGGCCATAGGCCTCATAACTTTCACAAAACGGCCATAGGCCTCATAACTTTCACATATGTATGGACTCAAGAGGTGGCTCGTACGGATTCTAGAGAT
>NW_021026101.1:2011057-2044445 GCF_004153795.1 Camellia sinensis
ATCCTGCATTGATAACCCTAAACATGGTACAATGCTTTCAGCCTTCTCTCATCAAACAGCATCAGTTCTTCGAACCTACTCTGTTGCTAGTTCGTCTCTACTATTTGACACTACTTCTGAGTTGATGAGAATGATCGAAGATCTTCAGAGAACTGTGGCAGACTTAGCCTTTGGAATTTTGGCTCCATCATCGACCACATCACAGGCTAGAAGTTTCAATCCAAAAGGCTCCTTAATCTTGGAGCAAGCTGCAACTGAAAAGGGCCAACCTGAAGCCATCTCAGATCTGGGTGTTGGCGTGTCGACAACAACTGGGCTCCACTCGGATATAGCGATCCGATCCTTTGATAAAGTGGAGGCCAGTGATAAGAACAAGGTAGGGGTAGACATTGATCCCCATGAACACCTCATGTGGGCTGTTGAGGCTTTGAAAGCCGAAGGACTGAACAAACAACAAGTGATTGCAGTTGTTGCAAAGGCTGTGGATGACACTTTCGCTACTTAAGTTGGGGGCAGTCTGAATCAAAGAGAAAACCGGGAGAAGGGCCGTCATACCAGAGACGATCCTATTAGCTCTAATCCTCCACTCGGAAGAGATCAACAAACCAGGCCAGCACCTGCCAATCTCTTTTCTGGTGCGCCCAGCAAAAATCCACAAACCTTGAAGTACTAACCCCGAGGTCGGAGGGTCTTTCATGCCCTCTATATGCCTTTGTCCAAAGCTCTCCAAATCCTTGCTGGACAAGGCCATCTCAAACCCCTTGAGCCTCGGCCTCTCCCGAACCATCTTCCAGCTACGCATGATGCTACCCAGTACTGCGCGTACCATCAGCAAACTGGCCATACTACCGACAACTGCTTTCGTCTTCGCCGCGAAGTACAGGATCTGTTTAACAACGGGGTCATCCTCCCACCGAGCTCAGCAAAGTCTATCGGCACTGGATCGGTGAACTTGGGAGATAATGTGATGTGATCGGGGGATGAACCAGCTACGGATGGCGCTCAATTAACTCTAAACGTGGGAATGACACTCACTGTTCTGAGCAATATGCAAACACCAATTTTTGTGCTTTCTAACGTGGGTATTGAGTCAGTCTTGTCGTTTTGTATAGAGTCAGTCTTTTTGTTTTGGTTCTGTCTTGTTATATCGAGTCAGTCCTGTTTTGTTGGAGTCAGGTGATTCCGGAGGTGTTACCCCGGGCATCACTATTTTTGTTTTGTGTCTATCTTTTCGCTTTCTTTCAAGTCTGTTTCTACTATGGAGCCAGTTACACCGACAGTTATAAATGAAACAGCAGTGGTTTTGCATGCTTTTGTGCTTGTTTTTGCCTTGTGCCAATTGTGCCAGAAAGTTTGAATGAAACGGCAGTACTTTTCGCCTACTCTTCTGCACCCCAAAATCATTGCATTGACCTAAGTTTTTCAAAACTTTTTGAACACTACGGTGAAAATGAAGAGGAAGGAATTCCTCGGGTTTTGCAAAAATTTGATCATTTGAGAGAAAGAGAGGCATGCTACGCCTTTAGTGATCGAGATCATGCTTGTTAATGTGAGTACTGAGAAGGATCCTGGCTTGATCCAGATTGGTCCCACACTGTCTTCAACGTGAGCGACTAGTCACTTTCTTAAAAGATTTCAAAAAAATGTTTTGCGCGATCCTGCGAAGACCTGTGTGGAATCGCTCTTGAGATTATGCAGTCTAGGATCGCTCTCAGCCTCGAAACTCGACCCCTCATTTCCAAACCTTGGACTTGGGTTCAGAATGTTCAACGGTCAACTACAATGTAAGGCCTGTGTGGCCGGATCAAAAGCAGCCCGTGAAGTAACGGTGACAAAGTCAGATCAAGGAGCTTGCGAAGCTAGATCAGGAGCACCCCTCAAACTAGGGGCAAAAGAATTTCAAATGTGCTCGAAGAGTCAAAGATGAAGATCAGCGAGAATGCCAAATCCAGAAAGGAGAAAAGAAGAAAGTATTGGTGAAGGACAACCAAGTTCCTATCCACAACACTAAGGGCAAATTCAGCCCCCCATTAGATGGACTCCTACATCATCAGCGAACAATAGCCATTCTCCTGGATTCAGATGGCTTCGAGATCTCAAACCATTCCATATGGACAAAAGCTACACTTTTACCCTTGAGAGGCTCGCTGGGCCGAAAACCCGGAAGGGCGACCCAGGCAAAAATTAGAGCAAGAAATGAAGGAAAAGAACAAAAAAAAATGAATGAAGAAAATGCAAAAAATGAAGAAAAAATTGAATTAAAAAAAAAAGAAAAGAAATAAAAAAAATTTGGAAAGAAAAGAAAAACAGAGCTCGCAAGGTTGAAAACCCGGAAGGGCGACCTTGGCAAAAGTTAGAGCGCAAAAGGAGAGGTTAATACCCGAGTGTACCTTAAGCCCGAACTACGTAAGGCTTGATTCCCATCTTTGGGATACGTAGGCAACTTCATTCTGAAGTCCAGCCACAAAACACTTCAAATTCGACTATGTCCATGTGATGGTTCTGATCATCTTCTGTATCCGAGAGTCTGGTTGTGTTCGTCGCTCTGAGGACTGACTACAATGTGCTGCGGTGTTATTCAAACAAGGGGCAACTTTCCGTTGCCATGTAGTGTCCTTCAGATGAGGAGCAGTTTGCCATTGTTATGGATCTAAGGTTGTGCATCTCAAGAGTAGGTTCCGTGCTTGTTGAGCAGTGATCATTTGCAAAAACAATTTTTTTGAAAATTTTTACTGAGGTTGACTAATTTTCTCGAAAATTATTCCATCTTTTTCTAAAACTGGACCTTTTTCTTGGATCCGAAAAAGGAAAACTTTCAGTGCTCATAACCTGACTTGCATGATTTCAAATCAAAAATGGAACAAGCATGTTAATCTAACCCTCATTTTGGTTAAAATTGTTTTAGCAGAAGCCAAAAACAAAAAAATGGTCAAAATGATGAACTAGGGGCACAGTTGAGTCAGGTGTTCTGTCTTTTCCCCCATTGTCAACATACTTGCCAGAAAGGGCACTCTACTTGCCGGAAAGGGCACTGTATTCGCTAGAAAGAGCACAGCGGAAGCTGACCGCAAAAGGGCAGAAAGCTCTCACATCCTCCAAGCAACGAGGTATCAAGCCAAGTGCGAACCACGAACTAGAATGGGACAAGATATCCCATTCCCTCATCTGGGCAGATCTGATCACGTCCAAACTCCCCAGCAGAGCATCGTCAACCGATGTCAGCTGCAGATTTGCTACACACCCAATTGTAGCGCAGCCCCTCTGTGGAAGAAACTCACTGTTGTGAACAAGAAGAAGAATCTAGCTGAATGCTAAGGGCAAGACCCCGCAACTTTCTGTTTATCCACCAACCACCCAGGGGAGGGATAAAAAATGAGAGAGTGAAGAATAGAGAGATGTGCGCTGGGAGAAAAAGTGAGAAAATGGCTTTTTTTCAGAGAAACTGAGATTGAGTGCCAGAGTGATGTGAGAATCACAAATGAGAAAAGGGTGGGAAACACTACCTGGAGAAACTGGCTCCTCGCGAACTGAGATGTCTCTTGTCTTTGTAACACGTCTGTGTGTCGTGTCTTTTGTTTTGTTTACCTCAACTTTTGTTTTGAGTCTTTTTCGAGTGTTACTTGATGTGTTTAGGTCATGTACCTTTTGTTGAGTCATAGTATGTTGTGTTCAGTACTAGGCTCAATACCCGGTTGAGAACCCTTTTCTCATTTTCAAAAAATCGTTTTGTGCTCAAAGTGCTGTGCCATTCTGCACATTTATGCAAAACAAGATTCTTTCTTTCATAAACCACAAGGTTTAGCCTAGGTCATGTGAGAACAGTAGAACAAGGACCTATCTGAAGCTATATAGGTTCCGGACTGCAAAGCAAAAGAAAAGAGGGAAAATTTGGAGCATCTTAGTCTGTTTCAACTTCGGCAAATTCCGAGACTGCACTCCAGGTGCACCTTCTCAGGCCTCGCCATTTCTCTAGAGTATGAGTGTATCTCGACCCCAAATGTAAGCCTGCTTCAAGTCAGAATGGCACTCCAAGCAGCACATGTGGTCTTCACATGCAGATGTTATCTCTTGCCAATATAAACGGGGTGTACCCTTTTCGAGTTGAGTGTGTTACAAAGTCCTCCGAAAGGTAAATCGGAGGCACCAGAGTACATGTTTGATGCCCTTCCATTGCATAAAATGTGCACATTCATATACACTTCTGTTACATGCGTGTCGCGCATCGTTATGATTCATGCATAGAATATGCTTTCAATATTGCATAGAATATGCTCCTGTTTCTTGCATAGAAAATACTCGTATCGTTTGCATAGAAAATGCACCTCATTTGCATAGAAAATGCATTCACTTGCACTGTCTTGTGCACTTACACTTTGTATCTCACTAGTACTGTCCTGTGCATCTTGTGGTTGTATCTCACTCGCACTATTTTGTGCATTGCGTATCAATCGCGTTGTTTAGCGTATCGCACTGTCTTGTGCATTTCAAATCACTCGCGCTATTTAGCGTATCACACTGTCTTGTGCATTTCAAAATAAATTGCGCTGTTTAGCGTATTGCACTTTCTTGTGCATTTCAAAATCAATCGCGCTATTTAGCGTATCGCACTTTCTTGTGCATTTCAAATCAATCGCGCTGTTTAGCGTATCGCAATCACACTGTTTTGTGCAGTTTACATTCACGCTATTTTACGCACCTCAATCGCACTGTCTTAAGTGCAACATTGTGTTTTTTCCATCATTCGCACTGTTCTGTGCAACTCCTTGGTCTAGGAGACCTTAAATCCTCTAAAGGTGCAATTCCTTTGGTGTTTGTCGTGCCCGAACGACTTGCAGTGGTCTGGTATAGCAACCTGCCTGTGTTTGCGGTGAGTTTCCTAGGAGACCAACTGAGACGGTGGAAACTAGAGTTCGAATGGCTCTTGCCTAGAACGCAAAGGTTCGGAATTTCTGAGACAAAAGTCTGGTTTAAATACCCAGGGGAATATCCTCGGCTTGAAATTTGTGTGGCAGCCCCATAGATTGAGATAGCATATGTATGCGCCTCAATTCTGGATACCGAATCAACCTAGTCTGTCACCCTGTTGGAGAATAGGGAAAGCTGCGACCATAGTCAGGGAGAAAAGTCGTACCTGTAGTTCAACTAAGAAGAAGAGGAAGATTCCCACATCAGCATGAGGTAGGACATTACCGAGGTAAGTCATTGCCAATTGCCCCTGTAAGGTACCTCGCTTTTCCTAGCTATCACATTGTATTTTAGTCATTACAGTGCATCGCATAAATCCTGAATTTTCAAACCGGCTTCGCGTAGCGTATAAGTCCAATTTTCAAACCGGCTTCGCGTAGCGTATAAGTCCAATTATCAAAATCTTTCTACATATCATTTTGCATCCTACCCCTGAACTACGCTGGTTTGATTCCTTGCAAAGGGATACGTAGGCAGCCTGCGGGTGCAACCATTTATTTGTCTGTACTTTGTTAGTTTGTCCAATTCTTCGGCCTTAACAAAAATGGGTCGCCTCTGGGCTTTGACATTCACTCCCGTCACTTCTTGACTTCCGAGTTCTGTCAAAGAGGGGCAACTGTAGACACCCCATTTTTTACCGCCGTTAACACTTGGACGCGACTGATGGTTTACTTGATGGAAAAAGGTGTGCAGGGCAAAGGTTCAGTTTCTTCGGCAAGGAGAGAGTCAAATCTCAACTTTATACCCCTTTTTGGACCAAAACAATCTTGATCAAAAGATTTTAGACCTTAAAACCCTCTCTTTCAAAACATTTTTGAAATAAAGTTTTTACGATGTTCCGAGACTCGCATTTTGTCAAATGTTGCGCTTTTCGGTAAACCGAGCAAGGACAAAGTGGAAATGAACGAAAGAGGGATGAAATCTTTGAAAAATCTTTTAAAACACCTTGTCTAGGGGTTTGGATTTGAAGAAGAGAGGAGAAGAGAAAGGAAAACTAGTTTGGGAGAAGTTCGGCATGAATCCGGGTAGGACCAAATATGCGCGGCTTCATCGAAACGGGCATAACTCCTTGCACAGGAGGAATTTTGACGCGAGGTTGGCGCCATTGGAAAGCTAACTTCTGGGGCTTCAATATGCACATGGAAAACCAGAAAATCAGATGGCCAACCAGCTTTTTTGTGGTCAAAAGTGGTTTAGCATGAATCTGGGAAGGAGAGAAAACATCTGCGCGGCTTCACCGAAACGGGCATAACTCTTTACACAGGAGGAATTAAGATATGAGGCCACCACCATTGGAAAGCTCACTTCCAGGGCTTCATTTTTCACTCAATAATCTCCTAAGGACAAGTCCGGGTGGGGGAGATATGGTTGGTTGAAGCCCGTTTGGACCGAATCTGCGCGGCTTCACCAAAACTGGCATAACTTTTTGCACAAGAGGAATTTTAATGCAAGGTTTGCGGCATTGGAAAGCTAACTTCAAGGGCTTCATGGCCAACCAGCTTTAGACCTTGAACCTTTTGAACCCTGCTCGGCCGACCAAGGCAAGTGGTCGGCCGGCCACTTGAACTGGTCGGCCAGCTACCCTCTGTTTTGTCTCTCTGAGTGTGGTCCAGCTGTGCCAGCTGGGAGCCATTTGCAGCATCCTCCATACACGTATGGAGGATCTTCAAAGTTGTTTTTAGCTTCTAAGAGAAGCTTTAGACCTCTTTGTCTAGATAGGAGGTCTTCTCCCTCCTTTGGGCTGGTTAGAAAATACCAGCTGGAGATATATACACCCAACCCTCTATATCTCTCATCCAAGCCTCAAAACCCCCTTGTTCTTGCACCATTTACTCACCAACTCATAGCCTACCACCTCCACACTCCATTCCAGCACCTTGAAGGTCATTTGCACAGGTAGAGAGCACATTTTCTTGGACCAAAAGCTGCTGCATTGCTGTGCTACAAGGGTAAGCCTTCTTTCCCTCTTTTCTTGCCTTATTTTGTATGGTATCTTAGCCCCTCTTGCTAGCATTTTTAGGCCTCGAGCCAAACTGGAAAAGATCTTATTTTGAGCCCCTCTTTAACTTTGTTGAAGGGCTCTTTGCTGTTTGAAGTCATCTACACCCCCTTTGTGCTTTATCACTCTTTTAGGACTTATTTTGCATGATATATTAGCCTTATTTGCGAGCATTTTTGGGCTTCGACCCAAACTGTAAAGTATCTTATTTTGAGCCCCTCTTCAACTTTGTTGAAGGGCTCTTTGCTGTTTGAGACCAATTGCTGCCCCTTGTCCTTTATCTCTCTTTTTAGGGCTATTTTTGCATCATGTTTTAGCCTTACTTGTGAACATTTTTGAGATTTTCTATAAATTGGAAAAAGTCTTATTTTGACATCCTCTTTAAGTTTGGTGAAGGTCTCATTCCTGTTTGGGGTCATCTTCTCCTATGCATGCTTCATTCCTTCATGCTTTAAGCCATGCATTTGAGCATTCGCATTAGCCTTGTTTTGGCCTCTTAGCCACTAAAATCCAGCGGATTTTCAGTGGCTTTGATGAGGTTTTGAGCTTTGAAATCAAAGAGGGGTGACCCTCTTACCCCTCATTCTCTTTACTAGCATGTTTGACCTTCCAAAGGGACCCTATTTTGCATACATTGAAGTCACTTTCTAGGCCTCATTCTGAGGATTTTGAGGTCTGTCGTGGCTCTGTCCGAGGCCCTTTTGGCCATATTTTATGTCTACAATGCATGTGTAGAGAAATCTCATTCAAGGCCTTTCAAGGAGGCCTTTCTTTGCATGTTTCCGAGACTAATTCCAGGGCCTATTTGGTGGGTTTTAGGGCTGTCATAACCCATTTCCAGAGTTGGTTTGGTCTTGTTAAGTGTCTCTTGTATGTGCTTAATAACCCCTTGTATGGCCCTCTAAACGAGCTCATCATTTTTGCACATGTTGGCTGCATTTCAGTGATTATTTGGACACATTTTCACATGTTTTGTTCACTGATTTTTCCTGGTTTGATGAGATCTCATATGCTTCACATACATGCCATGTAAACTATGTTTGCTAGTCAAAGTTGCATGCTATTTTAGTCCATCATGCTAGCATCTTTTGGTCATGCTTTGAACTAGAAATGTTCATGTTTTGGGACTGCCTTGGCTCTGTCTTTGTGCTCCATGGTCAAATAATGCATGCTTTGTATAGCTATAAGTCAATACATGTGCCTAGTTTTGAATTTCGGGGCTCATCTCATGCATCCGGTGCCATATATCCATGATTCGGGATCATTTAGCATCATGTTTCCTTGCTGGAATTTACATGTCTGTATGCCATATTTCATGCCTTGCCATGCCTTGTTAGAGTTGCACGTTGTGCCTTAGGTTCGGTCCTCGGTTTGCGTGTATGTGTGCACGCATTTCAGTGGTCTCATTTTCAACTTATGGCCTCTAATGTGAGTGTGGCTGAGGTCCACTCATGTTGGTGTAAGTCCATTATGCATTGTGTATGCCATTTCATAGCATTGCGTGTGCTAGGTTGTATGTTAGAGCATTGTGTATGCCATGTTACATTATGCATTGTGTATGCCATTTCATAGCATTGCGTGTGTTAGGTTGTATGTTAGAGCATTGTGTATGCCATGTTATCTCGAGCATTGTGTATGCCATTTCATAGCATTGCGTATGCTAGGTTGTATGTTAGTCGCATTGTGTATGCCATCTCATTTGCATTGTGTTTGGGATAGGAGTTAGCCCAAGCACGGGAAACGAGGGACGTTTCGTACTCCGAGTGACGAAACGTGTCTCAATTCCTCAGTCGCCGACATTCTGGATTACCCGTGATGGAGTCCAGGCCTTGTTGTGTTTCATGTGCATTCATTTCATATTGAGTCGTGCAATTCGACTCCTCGGCCATCATGCATCGATATGCGTGATTGGTGGCACGAGGATCGAGGCATGCATACATATGTGAAAATACTTTGCCATGCCCCCTTCTTGCTCTCTGTTGCAGCAAACCTGAAATTAACAGCCTTCTAGTGCTTCGCACAACATCCCGGGATTAATTGCAAACAGAGGCAAATCGGGGCATCACAAGGAATTTCCCGACAAAGGCAACCCGAGCATGCATCATTCATCATTCGGAACAGAGCCGAGGCGGTCCATAGCTTGCATGCTAATTCCCTGCTTTCCTAGATTAATTTGTTAATTAATTAGGATTTTGTATTTATTCGGACTGTACTATTCATTCAGACTGTATATTATTTATTCGGACCCTCCGAGCGAGGGCACAATTGTAATAAGTGTGCGTGCGTGTGATGTATGTCTTCCAACCCCACGTCTTTCTCCCTTTTATTTACCAGCTTATGATGGTTAGATTAGGGCATGTTTCAATTAGCATACAGTATGATAGCATGTTTGCATTCATTCATCTGTCTTGCATGCACCGGGCTCGGCGCATCATACTAACTACATTTTATTTCAATTCCGTGTTGAATACTTGTTAGTTGTAGCATTTCACATGCCATCCTTAGAATAGTCGAGCCTACTATAGTCGCATTTTGCATGTGTTGCATTAAGCATTTCTGTATATTTAGGATCATGCATGATTCCTAATCAGCTTCTGTTTTGGCTTGGTGTACTCGGTAAGTACTTATGCTTTAGCATCCTTGCATGCGTGTGGGTGACTGCTATCATAGCATGCTTACCATGAGGCTATGTGCTTATATGATATAACTGTTTGAATGCCTGTGGGTGACGGTTGGGTTATTTGAATTGGAACAATTCATTAATTATAAGTCTTAAGCCCACTAGATAGTGGCAAATCACCTTGTTTTCTAAGCCCACCTGAGGGTGGCAAATCCACATTTTAGCCTACTTGCGAGTAGCAAACCGCTTTAAAAAACAAACATGAGATGTTTCGTTCCAATTCAGGCGACCCAGTCTATACTTGTATGTTGTGTGCATCACATAGTAATCTAGGCTAATAACTGGAATAAGAACACATAATGTTTTCAAAACTAGATATCATGGTTAGTAGAGGCCGATCTTTGATCGGGCGAGCGGGGGTGCTCACGAAGTGACCTTCCCCAATCGTACCCAAGTTCCCGAGCCGAGGAAACTTTGGTGATGACGGACAGGTGGCCTTAGGCAACGAGTCAGGGTTTCCTAAATTTCTCAAAATAAAAATATTTAGGTGGCGACTCCGTATCTGGCAAAGCAGTCCATGTTTGGCACTTCTTTCAAAAAATCTGTTTTCAAAAACGATTTGCCGGATTTGGACTCTTTGATGATTTCATCGGTCTTGCATTGCACTCTGCGAGATTAGATACAGGACCGTGACATTGAGTCCTGAACTGTAGTGAGCCTCAAATGAACAAAACGAGATTTCCCTCCCGGGACGTTCGGGGACGTCTACAAATGGCTTTAGGCCAAAAGCTTGTTCAACAAGCTTCTTCTTTGTTCTCTATAAGAGAGAACCTCTCCCTCCCTTCTCCATGTTCAGATTTTAGGGCTTGAGAGTTATACATACACATTTGTCTCTGTCTTGCTCTTGTTCTTCATTATATGCTTCAAAAGTGTAGTTTTATCACACTTTCACACACAAAGACACACTCAAGCACCATCCTTTTGTTGCTGAGGCTTCTTGAGGTTTGTTTTGGAGTTTTTGGACTGGTTTGAGCTCAAAGAAGTTGCTGGAGTTGCAGCTTTGAAGGTATTCTTCAAGGGTGAGAAACTAGCCCTTTAAATCCTTGTTTTGCTTAAGCTTTTGGACCTATTTGCATGCTGTTTTAAGCTTGACTTCCTACAGCCAAAAGTTCTATTTTTCAGTCCTTAAAATGTTTGTTTAAGGTCACTTTTGTGTCGGGGGTGGTCTACCCCCTCTTAGGCCTTGTTAGGCCTTGTTTTGAGCCATCCCTTTAGGCTCTTGTTTTAGCCTTTGCATGGCCTTCTCACCACTGAATTCCAGAGGATTTTCAGTAGTGGAGAGGTGGTTTTGAGGTCCTAAATAGGAGTGGGTCATCCCCTCTCCTTGTTTCTTATTTGCTTGCTTTGAATGCCTCGTGTTTGAGCATGTTTGTTAAGCTTATGGTTGCCATATCTTAGCATGTATTTGGGGTTATTTCAGCATGGCATACCACTGTTTTGGTTTGGTTTTGTCACCTCATACATGCTTAATACACTTGTAGTGTAATCCTCACAAACTAGCTTTGTATGCCTCATGTTTGAGCATGTCTTTCTAGCATGCTTTGAGTCCATTTCAGTAGGTTTTTGGTGTTGTTTTTCCATGTCTTAGATCTGTTTTGGGTTGGTTTGATAGCCCCTTGCATGCTCCATGCACTTGTAGTGCAATTCCATGAATTAGCCTAATGTGTGTCATGCTTTAGACCATCATTCTAACATGATTTTGGCTTAACTCTAAGAAGCTTTTGTCCAGGTTTTAGCATGCTCTAGCTCTGGTTTGTGTTGTCTTGATCATGCATGCATTGTTTTGTATAGCCATAGTGCATTCTAGCTTGTTAGCTTTGTGTATCAAGTCCACTAGCATGCATTACTTGGACTATTTTCATGATGTGGCATCATTTGAAATGTGATTTCAATTCATGTAGTGTGGTCCTACACTTTCATTTGTCACTTATTCAATACGTTGGAGGGTTGGTCCTTTATGCCTTAAACATGAGTCATTGCATATGCCTTCATGCCTAAGCTTGTGAGCTATATGTGTTTTTGGGGTTATTTTGCCATGATATAACCCCGATTTTTTTTGGCGAAGCCATCTCATGCTTGGTCTTGGTAGGTGTAGTGTAATCCACCTTATTTGCCTTGCATATTCCATGCCTTATGCCCTTCATGCCTTGTTTTGGCTTCCTTCCATACATATTTTAGTATCATTTTGACATGTTCTAGGACTGTTTCGGGTTGCCTTGACCATATGCTTCATGTTTTGCATAGTTGTAGTACAAATGCCTATGCTAGCTTCAAGCTTTGGGTACCATAGCATGCTTCATTTGCATCATGTACATGATTTGGCATCATTTCACATGATATTTCAGAGCATATAGTATTGCCATGTTCCCATTTCTTTCACCCTTTGAGTGCCTCTAAGGGTTGTGCATTGTTGCCTTGTTTGTGGCCTAGCATGTATGCCATCTTGGCTAGGTCCTTGAGCCCTCATCTTAGCATGTTTTGGTCATTGTCTTGACCTATTTCAGCTTTGTTTGTGGCTGCCTCATACACTTGTGCCATGTATTGCATGCCCCCTTTGTAATCCTCTTTACTAGCTTCATGCTTTAAGGACCTTTGCATGCTATACTTGCATTGTTTGAATGATTTGGCATCATTTCTTGCTTAATTTCAGTGCATATAGTGTTGTATCACTTCCACATTTATCACTCTTTGAGCACTCTTGAGAGTTGTGCACTTATGCCTAGTCAATGGGCCATTACATTGAGCATGTTTTGTCGTGATCTTCATGCCTTAGTTTCATCATTATGGCCACTGATTTGGGCATGACTGAGGTCTTTCCATTTTTGGTTTAAGTCCATTGAGCACCTTATTTGCATTGTGCATTCTCATGTTCTTTGCATTGCGTATGCTGGGTAGTTACATTGCATTGAGTATGCCATGTTGTTACATCGCATTGTCTATGCCATGTTCATTGCATTGTGTATGCCATGTCTTTGCGTTGCGTATGCTAGGTTGTTACATTGCATTGTGTATGTCATGTTGCATTGCATGTTTGCATGCTTGCATGCTTGAGTTGCTTTGCATTTGTTCGGAATAGGTGTTAGTCCAAACACGAGAAACAAGGGACGTTTCATACTTAAAGTAATGAAATGTGCCTCAATTCTCGGTCGTCGACGCTCTTGATCATACATGATAGAGTTTTAGGCTTTATGTGTTTATGTGTGCAATCATTTCATATTGAATTGTGCAATTTGGCTTCTCGGCCATCATGCATCGAGATGCGCAATTGGTGGCCCGAGGGTCTAGAACCACACTCCCTTGAGCTTATGAAATGATAGGGAGGCTAGTTGTGCACACATATCTTGCCAATACATTGCCATGCCCTTTCTTGCTCTCTGTTGTAGAAAATTGGAGAAGTGCAGCAAAAACTGGCCGGCGAGCCAGAAAAACTAGTTGGCCGACCACTTTTTTTGGTCTGCAGCAACAAAAAGTGGTCGACTCTGTATCTGGCAAAGCAGTCCATGTTTGGCACTTTTTTATAAAAATCAGTTTTCTAAATCGAATTGCCGAATTTGGACTCTTTGGTGATTTATCGGTCTCACATTGCACTTTGTGAGATTAGATTTAGAACCGTGACACGAGTCTGAACTGTAGTAGCCTAAAGAATTTCGCGCTCTCGCAGTGCGAAGTCGGGGATTTCTCGAGGCGGTCTACAGCAGGCCAGAAGTGGTGGCCGGATGCCCACTAATAATGGCTTATCGGCCCGAAAAGGTGGCATGTCAGCCACTAATGATGGGTTTCTCTTGCTACAATAGAAAACAAATAGAGCACAAACAGAGCACTCTCAGGGGATATATGTCTACCTTGCCTCTCTTTATCATCAATCAGCTAAAATGAGGGGTAGGCTCGATTCGCAAGCCATCAATCGACGCAAATTCATTGCATGATGACTTTTGAACCAAGGGATATAATTTCAATAAATGCACAATTAAAGACTCCTGAACCTCCTCCCTGTCATGAAATTGATCAAGGGAAGTGGTTGACATTGATTCTTGAGTCGTTTTCATCACTAACGGGCATGAAACGACTCAAGACTCAATGGGTTCAATTAACGTCCGATTGAACCCAAACCATTTGATTATGTTGGTCCATTTTATTCCAAATCCAATTACCTCTTTTAATTACCTTTTCATTCCTTAATTCATTTAGTCCAAAAATGAGCATTAAGTCCACTAATAAATTCATTGCATGATTAAAGACTCCTGAACCTCCTCCCTGTCATGAAATTGATCAAGGGAAGTGGTTGACATTGATTCTTGAGTCGTTTTCATCACTAACGAGCATGAAACGACTCAAGACTCAATGGGTTCAATTAACGTCCGATTGAACCCAAACCATTTGATTATGTTGGTCCATTTTATTCCAAATCCAATTACCTCTTTTAATTACCTTTTCATTCCTTAATTCATTTAGTCCAAAAATGAGCATTAAGTCTACTAATGGAAAGAAGTATCGAACAAAAGGTTGTTTTTGGAATGAGAGAGACGTCATGCCATTGGTAATAAACCCTCGAAGAGATTAAACCATTAAGCACAATGATCTCAACCTCAAGCTTAAACAATCAATCGGTTGAAACAACTCTCAAAACAAATAAAAAGTCAAGAAATGAGGGAGGTTGTAGAGATTCTTAGAGGTGAACACAAGTATGGAAAGTTTGAAATAAATGCTACCAACTCAAATACGTTGGTGTCTAAGGCCTAAACCACCAAACTTATGAGGACCATTACACTACAAGCATGCTAAACAAAGCACAAATGACATGAACAACTCTGAAACAATCCTAAATAAAGCTAAAATAGTGTTGGAACTGAGGTAAAAGAAGCTAAAATAATGAAGAATTCAAGCTAGTAAACAAGCATATGGAGGGGTGGCTAACCCCTCCACTTTTGGGACTTCAAAACAACATTTTTAGCCTTTGAAAACCTCTAAAAATCAGTGGTAAAAAGTTGGAAAAATTTTGAAGAAGAGATGGGAAACACAAGGGGAAAGGCTTAGGAGACAAGGTACAAAGAAATGTGATTAACCCCTATACCTTTAATAGCCTTAAACCCCAAGCTTTAGCCCATAAAAGCAAGGGAAAAAT
Source organism: Camellia sinensis (assembly GCF_004153795.1). Classification (NCBI taxonomy): domain Eukaryota; kingdom Viridiplantae; phylum Streptophyta; class Magnoliopsida; order Ericales; family Theaceae; genus Camellia; species Camellia sinensis. The sequence goes on from NW_021026101.1 coordinate 2,025,824, forward strand.
AGCCCAAAAATAGTAAGAAAATATAGGAAAGAAGTAGTGCCAAGGAGCTAGTAGTTATACCTCTTGAAGAGAAGTAACACTTTTGTTCACAAACCACAAAGCTTACACTCTCAAGGGCTGAAATTTGGACTCAATAATCTCAGGAAGGAGAGCTCTAATATTGGTTTAGGAAGTGTTTGGGTAAGGTGTGTGTGCATTGCAAGATAGAGATAGAGAGAGAATTTCAAGTTTTGGGACTTTTGGAATTTTTTGTAACCTAAAACCAAGAGGGAAGGTCACCTATATATAGAAAAACATAAGCCTTGGTCAGAAATATCTATATGCATACAACTGGTATCATGCATGAACCTGTGGGGAACAGCTGGCAAAAAATATCTGTTTTTGATACAAGTGGCCGGCAGGCCACTAAAAGGGGGCAGTTGCCCACTATTAGTAGCCAGCAGGCCACTAGTGGGTTTGTGGGGACAAAATGGCCTAATTTTTCACAACTGGGCGGCAGGCCACTAAAAGTGGGAGGCTATCCACAAAAATCTGCTTTCAGGCCCGACTTCAAACAGGCATATCTCCCTCATCCGGACTCGGTTTTAGGTCATTCTTCAGTCCAAATTGAAGCTCTAAAAGTTTAATTTCCAATGGTGGTGGCCTCACATCTAAATTTTAAGTGTACAGAGAGATATGCGTATTTTAGTGAAGGCTGCTCATTTTGGTCCTAACATAATTGATGCCTAACTTTTCCCCGAACTAGTTTTCTTCCCTCCCCACCTATTTCCTTCAACTCCAGAGCTATAAATAAGATGTTTTTAAAGATTTTTCAAAGAGTTCACCTCTCTTCCATTTATTTCCATTTGTCCTTGCTCAGTTTACCGAAAAGTGAAATCTTTTAAACGAAATGCGAGCCTCAAAACATCATAGAAACATTTGGAAAAATATTTTTTAAAAAAAGGGTTTTAAGGTCTAAAATCATTTCGGTCAAAAATAGTTTTGGTCAAAAATGGGGTGTAAGGTTGAGATTAGAAGCTCTTCTTGCTGAGTGATCATTTGTATAGTATAGTATAACATTTGTATAGTATAACTTTCATCATTGAGTGATCAACCTAAGGCGCCCAAGTCTTACAGGCGGTCAAAAATGGGGTGTCTACAAAAGGCTGAAAAGAAGTGCGGAAAAATTCTAAGAGAGAGAAGAGGCTGGGTTTGGAAAAAGGTGATTCTCAAGCTTCAAAAGTAATTTCCATGGAGGGTTCTTCTTCCTTCACTTATTTCCACTCCTCCATGAGTGGCTAGGCTCATCTTTCTAGGGTTTTGATGAACCCCTAGCCATTTAAAGGGATTTTTCTTAAGCTTTGATTATTGTGAGGGTCGAATATTGGGAGTCGCAGATATGCTGAATAGTCGAACTCTGGGTCGAAATATATAGCATTCGATGCCATGTCACACGCTCGAACCTTATCCTATTCGGCCCAATAGCCGGTCAAGCAAGGGGCCGAGTGAAAAGCGATTTTTACAGTTGAAGCCGAATAGCGAATTGAAAGTGGACCCGATCCCGAGGCCCAAGAAAGAAAAGATATAAACAGAAGAACATCAGCCAGGAAGAGGTATGTGAGAACTATTACACTTTACTTAAAATACAAGTAATTCAGAGAGTAGAGACCGACTTGTCCGTCGGAGTGCTAATTCTGTCACCCCCGATCGGAGTGTTGATTCTTTTTTAGGTGGCTAGCTGAGGATCACGAGCGTCCTCCAGGATCAGAAGAGTATTTCCAAACCATTTCTCCATAATTGGCGCCGTCTGTGGGAATACTCAAACACATCCATGGTGGGCGTAACAGAAGACCCTCCGATAGTCACTGATGAAACCACGCAGAGAGATGACCTCACTCCAACAAACATGCTTGGACTGGAGACTATCCCCGTAAAACGCGCTTTGAACTTCGCCTCACCCTCGACTTTGGAACATGAGGCAATGCAAGCGATCATGGAACAAGCAAAGCAAAACGAACAAAGGTTGGAGAATATGATCACTGAAAACGAACGTCTCCGTTAGGATTTGGCCTTGGAGGTGGCGAAGTCCAAATAAGCTATACGCCAAGATCCGGAACGACCTGTGAAGGCAGGAGGCCGACGATCTCGAGCCCAACAACAAGACACTGATAGCGACTCCGACTCATTATCCCCCGAGCCCAAGAAGAAGGGATGATCTGAAACTTCTAGTTCCTCTGAAGAGAGTCCACGCATAAGGCATAAGCGCAGACGAAACAGCTCAGATGAAGAAGACCGGCATGATCCCTTCGTACGATGAATTGCAAAGGCAGTGCTACCCAAGAAATTCAAAGCACCGTCATTCACCTTGTACGATGGTAAATCAAACCCCACCGATCATATCTGCCATTACAAGCAAGCCATGACGCTGCATGCAGATGACGAGGCTTTGATGTGCAGAATATTTCTGAGCAGCTTGGGACCACTAGCTGTTAGGTGGCATTATAAACTGGAGCCGGCTTCGATGAAAAGCTTCCACCAACTTCAAAAATCCTTCAGGGCAAGGTTTATCACTAATGAGGTCCAGCCAAAGCAAGCCGATTCCCTCTGGGCAATACAAATTCAACTGGGGAAAACCCTTCGTGCCTACTCGGCGCGGTATTGGGAATGTTTCAATCTGGTAGACGATGCTTGCAATGACTCAATGGCCATCACGGCCTTCAAGATGAGGCTGCATCCCGACAGTGCCCTCCGCAGCTCTTTGACCAGACGGCCCCTCAAAACAGTTTGGTCGTTGATGAAGAAAGTTGAAGAATACTGTAAAGTGGAAGATGATGCCTTGAGGGTAAAGCCGGAAATGTGACCAACAAGACGGCTCCTGGTGAAATTGCTCAGCCGTTAAATTCTATAGCACCCCAGAGCCCTGTACCACGACATTGGGCCAAACGAGACAAGAGACGGGATTCCCGCCGATCAAGCGACCAATGCTCCCACCGAGAAAATGAACAGCTGCAAGTTGACAATAGGCGCACAAGGTGCGCCGGCAAGAAATATATGGAGTTGACAAAGCCGATCAGTGCGGTTATGTCCAAAATCCAACACCTTCCATTCTTCAAATGGCCGTCGAAAATGGTGGGACCTCCCGACACGAGAAGACAGGATAGACGGTGTGAGTATCACAAGGACCATGGCCATGATACTGATAGTTGTTACGCGCTGAAGGATCTCCTGTAGGAATTGGTACAGGATGGCCGGCTACAACAGTACGTCCGAAAAGGTAACCCAACCAAGGCAATAGTCTTAAGACAGGATTCACTTCCACTCGGCGTGATCCACATGATATACAGCCTACCAATTTCATCCGCGGCGCATATGATTCAATCGAATCTTGACCCTCAAAACCAACTCACTCCGGCTAAACGACCCCATGAAGCTGCAAGCATTTCTTTTGATGATTCATATCTGGCCAGTGTGACATTTCCCCACATCGATCCCTTGGTAATTGAGTTACGCGTAAACCGATTCACAGTTGAGCGCGTACTCATCGATCCGGGGAGCACATCGGAGGTTATGTACTACAAGACATTCACCAAACTCGGCTTCTCCGAATCGGATCTCTCCCCGGCCCCTTGTCCACTATTCATTTTCAACGCCAATCCAGAGTACCCGATGGGGAAAATCACATTACCCATTCGAGCGGGCTCCCGCACAGTGGATGTAGAATTCTTGGTCATCAAGCTGCCATCGCCGTGCAATCTCATTATGGGGCGGACTTGGCTGCACACCATGCAGGTCGTGCCAAGTACGTATCATCAGCTGCTTTGTTTCCCGACAGAACGTGATATTGAGCAAATCCGTGGCTCCCAGAAGTCGGCACAAGCATGTTATCTCCTTGCTGAAAAAATGCCAAAGCAGCTGCAGGTGAATTCTATTGAGGTGCCAGATCAAGAGAGCCTCGATGATGTTGGGCGGCTCCCTGATGAAAAGGCCACAGAAGGCTTAGATCGAGTTGAAATCGATGGAAGCCCAGACAAATTCTTCATGGTCGGCGCATCCTGAGTCAGGCCGACAAACAGCAGCTAATCTCTTTCCTACTTAGCAACCTCGATGTCTTTGCATGGACTCCATATGGGATGCCCGGTATAGATCCGTCCATTTCACACCACCGTTTGAATGTTGATCCTAAGTACAAGTCAATCATTCAGAAAAGCCAGCGGTCGGCCGCAGAGCACACTGCCGCTGTTGTTGAGGAGGTTGATAGGCTGCTTGACGCCGGGGCAATCAGGGAAGTGACCTACCCTACATGGCTCTCTAATACAGTGGTGGTGAAGAAGAAAAACGGTACTTGGCGAGTGTGCGTCGATTTCACGGACTTGAACAAAGCCTGCCCCAAGGATTGTTTTCCCCTACCAATAATTGACCAACTTGTAGATGCGACGGCACGCCATCAACGTATAAGCTTCCTCGATGCTTATAGAGGCTACCATCAAATCGCTATGCATCCAGAGAACCAGGACAAAACTACATTCCTTACCCCAAGAGGAACCTACTGCTACAAGGTTATGCCTTTTGGGCTGAAGAATACAGGGGCAACCTACCAAAGACTAGTCACCACCATGTTCAAGGAGCAACTCGGCCACACTATGGAAGTGTACATTGACGATATGGTGGTCAAGTCCAAGGAAGAGCAGAATCATATAGCCGATCTGGAAGAGACATTTGGCATTCTACGCAAATATGGAATGAAGCTGAACGCTTCCAAATGTGCGTTTGGGATCGACTCTGGCAAATTCTTGGGATACATTGTCAACCACCGAGGAATCGAAGCCAACCCAAGGCAAATCACAGTAATCCTAGAACTCGGCTCCCCCCGACCGGTCAAGGAATTTCATAAGTTAATGGGGATGGCCGCCGCACTCAACAGGTTCATCAGTCGGTCCACAGATCGCTGCTGACAATTCTTTCATACACTATGGCAGGGAAAGGCTTTTGAATGGTCCGCCGAATGCGAAGCCGCTTTTAACGGCCTCAAGACCTACCTCCGCTCAGTACCACTCTTGACAACACCTACTGCTGGTGACCCGCTCATCTTGTATCTGGCAGTTTCCGATAGGGCCGTCAGCGCTATACTGATAAAGGAAGAGTTTGGGGAGCAACGACCAGTGTATTATGTGAGCAAGGCAATGGTTGACGCCGAAAAATGCTACCTTCCACTGGATAAACTCATCCTAGCCCTAGTCATGGCGGCAAGAAAATTGATGCATTACTTCCAGGGACACAGCTTTGGGGTGCTAATAGATTATCCCCTCCGATCAGTACTACAAAGTGCAGAAGCATCAGGACGTGTTTCAAAGTGAGCTCTTGAACTCGGCCAGTACGACATTCAGTTTCTACCTAGAACCTCAGTCAAGGGACAGGTGCTTGCCGACTTTGTTGCCGAATTCACTGGGGGCCTTGCCGATTTCAAATTCGATGAGATTCGTCCGGAGCCGAACTGGAGAATTTATGTTGGGCACATTTGGCAGTTGTACTGTGATGGATCATCCAATCAGCGGAGCAGTGGAGTCGGAGTTGTAATCATGGCTCCCGACGGCGCAATAATTGAGCAGGCCGTTAAGCTCAGTTTCGAAGCGTCAAATAACGAAGCCAAATACGAAGCCCTTCAAGCCGGTTTGCAGAATGCACATCTTCTAGGTGCTCGGCGTTTGCTTGTATTTTGCGATTCAAAACTGGTGATCAATCAGCTAAAGGGGGAGTACGCGAAAAGAAATGACCATATGGCGGCTTACATGAAAATGGCTAACTCCTTGCTCGCAAAATTTGACCATCATGAATTGAACCAGATAACACGTGATCAAAACACACATGCAGATGCCCTTGCCTGCCTAGCCTCCGCCATTAACTCAGAGATTAAACGGACCATCGAAGTAGGTTTCATCCCGGAGCCGAGCATTGGCCCTTCGAAGGAAGTCCAGGTCAATGTTATAGAAGCTGGACCGAGTTGAATGGATCCCATTTCTACATTCCTGTGTTCTGAATAGCTCCCAGCGGACAAAAAAGAAGCGCACAAGCTGCGGAACAAAGCCCTGTAATACTACTTGGATCCGCAGGAAAGCTTTATAAAAAATCCATTTCTGGTCCATACCTGGAGTGTGTACACCTAGACAAAGTCGAAGAGTTTCTGATTGAAATACATGAGGGCAGTTGTGGCGCCCATTCTGGCCGGCGTTCTTTGACCCATCGAGCTATAACCCAAGGGTATTACTGGCCGACAATGAGAGCTAATGCCGAATGCTATGTGAAAAAGTGTGAACAGTGCCAGAAGTTCTCTCCTTTGACCCACCTGCCTGCAGAAGAGCTAAGCTCCATAACCAGTCCTTGGTCGTTCGCCCAATGAGGGCCTGACATCGTCGGACCATTGCCTCGTGCCCTGGGTAACAAGCGAATTTTGATTGTCGCGACAGATTATTTTACAAAATGAGTAGAAGCGGAGGCACTAACGCACATCCAAGATTCTGACGTGAAGCGTTTTGTTTGGAGAAACATCATAGCGCGATTCGCATTCCAAGAGCACTTGTCTCAGACAACGGCACCCAGTTCGATTGTGGCATCTACCGAGAATTGTGCAGTAAATATGGTATCCAGCCTTATTTCTCCACGCCGGCCTATCCTCAAAGCAACGGTCAAGCTGAAGCCTCTAACAAATCCATCTTAGATGGTATCAAGGAAAGGCTGGAGAATGTTAAAGGCAAATGGGTCGAAGAATTGCCGAGTGTGTTATGGGCTCATCGAACTACGTCGAGACGATCTACTGGGGAAACGCCATTTCCTCTATGCTTTGGAACCCAGGCAATCATACCCTTGGAGATCAGCCTCCTAACCTTAAGATCGAAAGTTTTTGATATTGGCCAAAACGACATGATGCTGGCCCTGGATTTGATTCTGATTGAAGAACGCAGAGACCGTGCCCTTGCATCCATGGCACGGTATCAACAACAGCTTGCTAAGTCGTATAATCGACATGTTCAGCTGCCCCATTACATACCAGGAGAGTTGGTCTTGAAGAAGGTACTCCCAGTTGCCAAGAAACCGGCAGATGGAAAATTGGGTCCAAACTGGGACAGCCCCAATCAGATTGATTCGATTGCAGGAGTGAGGCATATCGGCTCAAAGACATGTCTGGAAGGAGTCTGCCACGGCCTTGGAATTCCACGCAATTACGCAAATTTTATCATTGACCCGACTTGTGGGACATGATGCTTGTTCTGAACAGTTCGCCATGTACATCTAATTTTCTATAATGCAAAGATCTCTATTTACTCACTACAAAATCCAATTCAAAGGTGTTCTGATAAAGCCTCCGGATTCAGAGCGCCCTTCGTGGATATCACGATTGGCCAAATAATGTCTCCGGATTCGGAGCCCCATCAGCACATGACGTCTTCGGGCCAATAAAGCCTCCGGATTCGGAACGCCCTTCGTGGATATCACGATTGGCCAAATAAAGTCTCCAGATTCAGAGCCCCAATGGCGCATGACGTCTTTGGGCTGATAAAGCCTTCGGATTCTGAGCGCCCTTCATGGATATCACAATTGGCCAAATAAAGTCTCCGGATTCGGAGCCCCATTGGCGCATGACATCTTTGGACCGATAAAGCCTCTGGATTCGGAGGGCCCTTCGTGGATATCACGATTGGCCAAATTGTCTCCGGATTAGGAGCCCCATTGGCGCATGACGTCTTTGGGCCGATAAAGCCTCTGGATTCGGAGCACCCTTCGTGGATATCATGATTGGCCAAATTGTCTCCGGATTTGGAGCCCCATCGGCGCATGACGTCTTTGGGCCGATAAAGCCTCCAGATTCAGAGCGCCCTTCGTAGATATCACGATTGGCCAAATTGTCTCCGGATTTGGAGCCCCATCGGCGCATGACGTCTTTGGGCCGATAAAGCCTCTAGATTCGGAGCGCCCTTCGTGGATATCACGATTGGCCAAATAAAGTCTCCGGATTCGGAGCCCCGTCGACACATGATGTCTTTGGGGCTATAAAGCCTCCGGATTCGAAGCGTCCTTCGTGGATATCACGATTGGCCAAATAAAGTCTCCGGATTCGGAGCCCCATCGGCCATGACGTCTTTGGGCCGATAAAGCCTTCGGATTCGAAGCGCCCTTCGTGGATATCACGATTGGCCAAATAAAGTCTCCAGATTCGGAGCGCCATCGGCGCATGATGTCTTTGGGCTGATAAAGCCTCCGGATTCGGAGCGCCCTTCGTGGATATCACGATTGGCCAAATAGTCTCCGCATTCTGAACCCCATCAGCGCATGACGTCTTTGGGCCGATTAAGCCTCCGGATTTGGAGCGCCCGTCGTGGATATCACAATTGGCCAAATAAAGTCTCCGAATTCGGAGCCCCATCGCCGCATGACGTCTTTAGGCCGATAAAGCCTCCAGATTTGGAGCTCCATCGCCGCATGACGTCTTTGGGCCGATAAAGCCTCCGGATTCGGAGCGCCCTTCGTGGATATCATGATTGGCCAAATAGTCTCCGGATTCGGAGCCCCATCAGCGCATGGCATCTTTGGGCCGATAAAGCCTCCGGATTCGAAGCGCCCTTCGTGGATGTTCAAGCCGTGCGTAACATAATTATGCCGATTAGATATTTAATGAAGAATGCTTTGCTATGGCGAGGCGGCAAAAAACCGTTTACATATCAAAGTATATAAACATTCGAGGTGAAATGCGTGATTGTGATTAATTTAGGCCGATCAATGTCTATTCAATCATCTAAAATACGTTTATTCAAAAATTTATACAATAAAACATGCAAACACATGTGTGCCAAATGAAAATTACAACAAAACACGTTGAAAATAAAATTCGTTTATTCGATCGACCAATAATTACGTAATTTTAGAGGCAATTCGCGTTTGAGCATTACAATGAATATTTTTATGCGGCATCTCCCTCATCGTCACTCTTTTTGACATCAAAGGCGGAAAATGGAAAATGACCACGTTGGCACAACGACAACACCGAATCAACACCCTTTGCACAGAGAATCTCCACGACCTGAATTGTCTCAATCCAACCGTGCCTAAACCCCTGGTTCTCGCATCGGCAAACCTCTTCTGCAAGTTTCTCTTTGGTTTTGTCGATGCCGACCTTCCGGCCCGCATGGAAGCCTTGTTCGTAACCCATGGTCCTCGCATTCTACACGGCGAACATGCTTGCCGTGTCATGGTCAGCAATGGCATGACTCAACAGCCATTGAGTCACCCTCTCCTCCACGATCGGGTTGGATTGACCCACCGCACACGACTCGGTTGTTTGAGCCTTCCTAAGCTCCCTGAGCTCACGCTCAGCCTTCTCCGCACGAGCCTCCAAACTGTGGATTCTTTCCTCCTTCTCTATTTCATGTCGCGCGGCGCGCAGGCGCATGCCGACTTCATAGGCAGTATACAGCCCTTTCACCGCCCCGTGGATGCCCTCTCGAAATACGTCAAAATCCTGTCGACCAACCATTGACTGCTGGACCTCCGGTGGAAAAATCTGTCGAGCAAACTCGACTGCCACACCCGGGTGCTTGATAATGGAATCCGCCTCCGTCATCGGGTTATTCCCCATGAAAACTGTAAAACTCAACGGTCGCGGCGCCACGTTGGCCTCACTTCTCGGTCGCGGTCGCGAAGAACTTCCCCGTTGATGTTTCTCCTTTCGAGGCGATCTGCTTCGACGAGTTAGAGGCTGACGTTTTTTCCGTTCTTTAGACGCCCTACCTCCTGCGCGGGTGGGTTCGCTGTTGCGATTCATTGCAGTATCAAGCTCAGCCAAAGTCTGCGCTTCTCTTCTGCTGTTGAAGAAAACTCTATTTGACATTCGCACTTGCCCCAAGCTAGTTTAAATCGAGTCTGAATAAAAATAAGTGGAATCACTGGCGCGAACTCACCCCATTTATTCGTATGTATGCAGCGCCCCCGAGGCGACATCATTAATGCCAAACGCCAGAAGCCACATGCCGATCGATATATGCCACATGCTTATTCGGCTAATGAAGCTCGTGCACTAGCTGGGCCAAGGACAGGTTTATTAATCTTTTCGGCCAAGTATTTAAGCCCAATGCCGATCGATCTATGCCGCAGCCACTCCAAGAACTAGTCCTATTCGGCTTATGAAGCTCGTGCATTGGCTGGGGCAAGGGCAGATTTATTAATCTGATTAGCCAAATATTTAAACCCAATGCCGATCAATACTTGGTATTAAAAACAAAGTGTAGCCATTTTGCACGCAAAAGCAATAACATTCATCAATAACAAAATTTAGCATAGATAACAGCAAGGCAAAAAAGGAAAATTTTCATTAGGAAATTGGGCACAAATTGTAGCCATTTTACACATGAAAATCGCCAAACAAAAAGCTGTAAAAATACATTCGAAAACTCCTAAAACAAAACAACAAAAAAGGTGTCGCCCAAATTAATCCTCAGAGTCAGACTCCAGCGGCTTAATATCCACTTGCTCGTATGGAATTGGCATAGCCAATGTCACATCAGCAGCAGCAAGGGCTTTGAGCCAGCCGTGTTTGAATCCCTGATTTTCAAATTTGCGGACTTCATCTACATATTCGGCGAAGGCAACACTTTCCTCGGCCTCGAATGCCTTAAAAGCCTCCGAGTCGACTGCTTTCTTTCGCCTTTTTTATTTCCTCCAACTCAGTCTCCAGTTTGGAGACGGCCTCCTGGGCCAATTTCAGAGCCTCTTCGCTCGCGTCCGCCCTCTTCTCGGCGGATAACCTCAGCTCATCCGCATTCCATGCCCTCTCCATCTCGGCCTCGGCCTGCACGCTTTCCATCTTCGCCCTTAAAGCCTCGAACTCAGCTGTAGACACCCCATTTTTGACCGACCTCAAGACTCAGACGTCACCAATCGAGCGCTTGGTGATGTTGCATTTTGTGCTCGTTCAGAAGTTTCGGAGTCGCGACCGTGAGCCCTGCCTCCGGACTTCCGAACCCTTTTCGGTGCCTTGTCTCGGTTTGCGAACCAGACTCGGTTTTCTCTGTTTCTTTTCTTGAAGGGAGGGAGAGGTCCCGTAGACCATCTCTCAATGTCCGTAGGCTACATTTGGTGGCCGTAGGCCATTTTGCCCATTTCGGAGTCCGGTTCCCGGTTTTCGGAGCCGTCAGGCCGCGTGCCTCGGTTCGGGACCGCCTAACCACCTCCGTTTGCTCTGATTTTCGGCATAATTCCTATTTCATCCATTTTGAGGGACACTGAGGGCTGAGAAACCCACTTCGAGGTCAAATACAATTTTCGGTGCTTAACAGCCCATTTCCGGGACCTCGAAATGCGTGTTTTGGCCCCGGAACATTCGTTTTGCAACGGTTTTCGCTCATTTTTGGCAGGTACCTCTGTTTTATCCCGAGGAAGGTCACTGAAGGCTGCGGACGTACCAAAATGAGCCATAAGTGCCATACAGTCCTAAACGAGTCTTTCAATAAAACCGTAGAGGAAAGTCCCTTTTATAATCAATACTTTTCATTGAGTGAAACCTTTATTGACAAGACATAACTTTATATCTTTTTGACACTGCCCTTTAGAGTCTCATTTGGTCTTCATGACCCATTTATAAGCAAGTTGGTTTTACTCATTTAGGCCAATTCATCAAGATTTCAAATGTCATTTAGCTTCTTCATATGCTCTTAACTTATCAACTATAACATCTATAGCATTATCTTTTTTTAAGAGTGAGCACTTTGTTGGGCTTGATTTTGAAAGAATGGAATATCTTTCAATCTATCAATACTCATGCTCTTAGAGATAAACGACATAATCAACCAAAATCATTGATCTCTTCTCCCTATTTAATTTCCTTATAGGCACTTTCAGTTAAAAGTTATTGAGATTTTTTTCGTAATTAGTAAGGAGGTAGCCTAGAGAAATATTTTGGCAAACATACATCTGTATTTTTGTACAATAATAGGTGTCACAGCCTTATTATTTTCAATATCTTACTATATATGAATGCCAATATTTTTCTCTTTCCAACAAAATATTACTTGTTGTAAACTCCACTACTTTAGCATTCTCAATAATTTAAACATTATTTCATCTCAATTATTGGTATTATTGAATGGACAATAAAATTTAGAACCCTTAACTTTTTCCGGAGTATCCATAAAATGGCAAACTATAGTTTTTGAGTTCAAATTTCTTCATTTGGCTCATAAGCCAAACTTTAGTTGGACAACCCAACATGAAAATTGAGAGCAATAACATATTTCTTTCATTTAGACGAGAAAAGGTTCATTTTGGTGGTTTTGTCTTCTGCTCCAAAACCTTACTCTTGTTTGCCTCTCACATACCGATGGGAAAATATGAAATGGAGGCTACGGGATAGAGTAGGGACTTAACGCACATATTTACAAAGCCCCAATTTCATATTAGTCCATTATAAATAATGGAATTACAAAGTGGGCCTAAACTGCCTTCACCACATATGGTTTAACCCATACTCTAGTGCACATAGCATGGCCAAAAATATGTTCTATTAGAGATGTGTCCATGACTCTGTCACGTTTCTGTATGGATCATAATTTAATGGGTTTTAACTGACACCACTTATACTTTATTTAATAGTATACAATGTATAATTATTTGATCTATGTAGGCCCACTTACAAAAAATTCCTTACATAAGTACCTAAACAAACCTCATCTATCTAGGCCAGTTTGCACGAATATGTGGACTATACATCCTAAAATAACTACACAATGTAAATAAGCAATAAAAGTGATGAAATAAATGACAAAGTCTATCTTACAAGACGAGATATGCATGTAATCTACTCTAACCATTACCAAACACGTAGAACATGATCAAGTAATCTAAAAATGAGAGTAAAGAAGTGAGTACCTATGGTATGGCAGTCATATCGAGGAAAAAATGCAAGAAATGCTTCCCTAAAGCCTAGATTGTTGTTTTGCTTTGGTTTTTCTGACTTATAATGTGTATTAGGCATTGTTTTAATGACGGTGCTTGTGTGAGTTTTGAAGCTAAGTGTTTGTGAGGTGAAAGCAGTAAAGTTCAGTAGGTTATGTTATGTATCCCTTTAAAAGGTAAGAAGGGGTATATATTGGTTTAGGATCCTTGGGGGCATATACACATTAGGTTGAAACCTTAATGTATATACACACAGTCGCGTGATGCTCCTTCTCAAAAAGGCAACAGGAATATTTTGAAAATTGAATCTGTATGTACTGAGTACACATACGAGACTGCACGTTCACATGTGCAGCCTTGAACCTGTAATGAGATCACAAGGCGGATGCGCCTATCGAGCTAGCCGCTTGGATATTAGGTTAATGAAGTAGACACTTCCACCACCACCACCACCACCACCACCACCACCACCACTATTCAACCATAAGTGATTAGTTTGACTTATTGTGGAGAAATACGCCTATCGAGCTAGCCGCCTAGATATTGGGCTAGTGAAGTTAGACACTTCCACCACCACCCATCCGACCATATATCATTAGTTTGACTTATGTGGAGGAATGCGTCTATCGAGCTAGCTGCTTGGATATTAGGCTAATGAAGTAAACACTTTCACCACCACCCATTTTGATCATAGGTGATTAGTTTTAACTTATGTGGAGGAACGCATCTATCGAACTAGCCGCTTGGATATTAGGATAATAAAGTAAACACTTCCACCACAACCCATTTGATTATAGGTGATTAATTTGATTTATGTGGGAGAATACGTCTATCGAGCTAGCTGCTTGGATATTGGGCTAGTGAAGTAGACACTTCCACCACCACTCATCCGACCATATATGATTAGTTTGACTTATGGAAAGAATGCATCTATCGAGCTAGTTGCTTGGATTATTAGGCTAATGAAGTAGATACTTCCACCACCACCCATTTGATCATAAGTGATTAGTTTGACTTATGCATCTATCGAACCAGCCGCTTGGATATTGAAGCTAATGAAGTAGACACTTCCACCACCAACCCATTCGACCAAAGGTGTTTAGTTTGACTTATGTGGAGGAATGCGTCTATCAAGATAGCCGCTTGGTTATTAGGCTAATGAAGTAGACATTTCTACAACTACCCATTTGATCATAGGTGATTAGTTTGACTTATGTGGAAGAATACGTCTATCGAGCTAGCTGCTTTGATATTGGGCTAGTGAAGTAGACACTTCCCCCACCACCTATCCGACCATAGATAATTAATTTGACTTATATGGAGGAATACGTCTATCGAGCTAGTCGCTTGGATATTAGGCTACTGAAATAGACACTATCCACTGCCACCCAGTTGATCATAGGTGATTAGTTTGATTTATGTGGGAGAATGTGGTCTATCAAACTAGCCGCTTGATATTGGGTTAATAAAGTAGACACTTCCACCACCACCCATTCGATCATAGGTGATTAGTTTGATTTATGCGGGAGAATGTGTCTATCAAACTAGCCGCTTGGATATTGGGTTAATAAAGTAGACACTTCCACCACCACCCATTCGATCATAGATGATTAGTTTTGACTTATGTGGAGAAAATGCGTCTATCGATCTAGTCGCTTGGATATTAGGCTAATGAAGTAGACACTTCCACTACCCACCCTTTTAATCATAAGTGATTAGTTTGACTTATGTGGGAGAATGCGTCTATTGAGCTAGCCGCCTCGATATTGGGCTAGTGAAGTAGATACTTCATCACCAACCATCGCGACCATAGGTGATTAGTTTGACTTATGTGGAGGAATGTGTCTATTGAGCCAGTAGATTGGATACTACTCTAACGAAGTAGACACTTCTACTACCACCAATTTGATCATAGGTGATTAGTTTGACTTATGTGGGAGAATGCGTCTATCGAACCTGCTACTCGGATATTGGGCTAATGAAGTACACATTTCAGCACCACCCATTCGACCATAGGTGATTAGTTTGACTTATGTGGAGTAATGCCTCTATCGATCTAGCTACTTAGATATTAGGCTAATGAAGTAACACTTCCACCACCACCCATTAGTTTGACTTATGCGGGCGAATGTATCTATCGATACAACCGCCTGGATATTAGTGCTAAAAAAGAAGACACTTCCACCACCACCCATTTGATCATAGGTGATTAAGTTTGAGTTATGTGGAGGAATGCGCCTATCGAGCTAGTCGTCTTGATGTTGGGATGTGATATAGCATTTTCACTACACCCATTCGACCATAGGTGATTATTTTGACTCATGTCATGATCTATAAGTCTCTCCACAACACATGCATTTTTTTTTAATTGTTTGGCTTTGTCACTCGGTGATAGTGTACTTCAAGACTTTTGAGAAGGAATGCTTAACCATTCTCAAACACTCTAGTGACGCTAATTGAGAAGGGGACCATTCTTCCAATTTGCCCTCCTTTCTTTGGTGTTTGGGGTTTGAAGTTTGAATGCTACGTATCTCGAATTTGATCTTGCCTCGACTAGATCAAATTTTGTTTTACTGGTTGTTCGGCCGGTGGTTTGGTAAAGAGGCTGATAGCCGCGGTATTACAAAGTGACAACCGCGATATACACAGTGCTTCACTAATCGTCCAAGTAATTGTCCGGTCGATCGACCGGTGAACACAAATTCGTATCATTCACTCCTGAAAACTCTCAAAACCTAAAATATTTTGAAGATAAATATTCATAATATAATACATCACAATAGATGAAATGTAAAAGACTGTCAGGTAGGAAGTCATTGTCACTTTGACAAACCTGAAATAAACAATTAATAATCAAATAAACAATAAACTCAAAACATCAACTAATTGTTAAAGTTTCTATAATGATTTTATTTTAGCAAGGTCCAAAGACCTGTCACGTCGAGCATGGTACCCACGCTCTCCGCCACCAAGATAGCTGCATAGAAAAGATAAACAAATCATATCGAGAGGGTGGGAAACAATTTGGAAACAATTTCTTCATCGTCCAAAGATTATACATAGATTTCACAGTTTAAATCAACTTCGAAAACAATTTTTCACTTTCAAAATTTGATAATGTGAATGCCAGAAATAGTTATGACAACCAAAATAAATATTTTAAAAATGAAAGAACTTCTGGTTATTTATAATCACATAACAATAAACAAATTAATTATTCAAACATTGTTACAGAAAATATTTATCTCAATATGAATGGTTTGCAACTTAATTTCTCTTAATTATCTCAAAAAAAGAAAAGTTAGGGTAAATTATTAATATGTCTAATAGTTAGACTTAATTCCCATCAATCTATTAAAATAAGTCTTGATAAAATTGTGGCTCAAATATTTTTTTGTGACTATTTTTTACATACGTCGCTAAATTTTGACAAACTAGTGACTATTTTTTCATAATTTTTATAAATTATCGCTAAAACTTAAAATTAGTGACATTTTTTATGACAAATTTTTTTCATAGGACACTGCTGGAAAAATGACTTTTAGAGGCGTTTTTAAAAACGCCGCTATATGTCTGAAAAACCCCGCTAATTCCTTTGTGACGCTTACACCAAACGCCGACGACGAGGCCGTCGCTATAGGCTTATGGCACTTTAAAAACGTCGTGAGTATTAGTAAAGCGGCTAAACGCTGCTAAATGTGACAACTAAACAGTAACATGACATCACACAGGTATTCAGCGACGCTTCAAAAACGTTGTAATAGCTTTTTTGTTATTTTAAAAATATACCTATAGTGGCGTTTGAAAAACGCGCGATAGATTCAATTTTTTTTTTTAAATAGATTCAATTTTTTTTTTACTAATTCTGTGAGATGTAACTTAAAAAAAAACATGTAAAATAGCAATAATGAATAAAACTTTATATAGACATATATTTGTTTAATTACTATTCCCTCACATTAATAGTACCCAATACAACATCCTTCATGAAAAAAATCCAACAAGTTCAATTCCAAAAACCAAGCAGCCACCTCATGCACAGTTTCACATCATCAACAACAACTAATATAGAAGGCAATTAGAATTGTCTTAAAACACAAATTGACTCTCTCTGTAAAACATATCACCATCTACATCTAAACAACAACTATCTACGAAGAAATTTAATCTCCATTGGTACAAATAACAGATATTGTGAAACACTATATTCATCATCACAACGTTTCTAGATTGAGATTCTGAAACTATTACTAGGACAGCCCGGAGGAACCCATGCTTCCAGATTCACAATTCCTGTATTAAGAACAAAATGTTCCTTAGAAATGCTATCAGGCAATGTAGCAACTCAATAATGAATACACTATACCAATACATAAAGAAATGGAAATAAAATGGTCCTAGTCCTATATGTACCAGGTTGCAACTTGTAAGAATGGGAACATGAATCCTATGTATCTCATAAACCTCAAACCATCTTCCCGTCCAATAAGCATACCAAAATTTATAGTTGGAATAATGGGTACAGACCTAACTTTAAGGCATTATTTCAAGTTCAAACCACAACCTTAAGGTTGATATGCTGAGTTTTAACAAAGGGAGCTTCCATCCACCTCACAGTAAAAGAAAGTTGCACATGCACAATTCAGAGAGAGAAACATAAGTTTAAACCTTTCTGACCCTCTTACAAAAACAGAAAGCATATTTGACATTATGAAAATCTGCATCCAGGTGCATTTTCTCATATGTCATAGTGAGGCACAGCATGGCGTCAGCAAGCCCGACCCTTTACATGTTGATTAGCAAGCTTATTACACCTGTGGACCTGCAACATCGATTTATGGGATTTTAAAGATACCGGTAAAGCATCTTTACAAAATTTGGAAAGAGTGGCAATCCAAGAGGTTATCTTTTAAGCACAACCAAAATAAACCCTAGCAAATTTTGTGCACTCTACTCCAAACAAAACACAATCACCCCCAAGCCTTTCGCTTCTAATTAAAAGATAACTAGATACCAACAATTGGGCTTGTGCACTCTACCCCAAACATTAACAGAGTCACCTCCAAACATAAACTTTGGTTCTATTTAAACAGATAACTAGACACCAAACATTTGGGCAACAAACAAGAGAAAGCATCAATCAATTTCAATTTTCAAACAACTGATGTACCATACCCATGATAAGTAATTGGAAGTTAATATTTTGCAATGAATAAACCAGTTGACTCAGTCAATTCCATATTCAGATGGTATTTTCTTATTTACAATCAGTTTCAGGATCTTAAAAGCCCAACTCAAGTTCAACCAATGGTAGACAAATAAGAATTACAATTGTTAGGGGAAAAGTATTGATCTAAAGGGAAGGGGCCAATTAACACAGAATCATTTATAGTATCCCATCAAGTAAACTATACACCAAAGTCAATTAGGCAAAAAATATTTTGTAACAAAGTCTATGCAAGAAAATAGATAAATCCATTTGAAATAACTAGACCATAAAACTCGAAAAAAACGAGGCCATTAAAGTCTCATGAAAACGATACCAATTCCTTGCCAAGCTCGACATCATCTTGGTATTTGCTCTGCTTGCCTTGACTACTCCCACAAAAGACACAAATACTCTTGAACACACAAAGATATGTACACACATAGCTAATAAACACAAACTTAACTTAACAAGATATCATAACATTAAAAACAAAACTTA
>NW_021026101.1:2044470-2080946 GCF_004153795.1 Camellia sinensis
AACTTACATCACATGTGCCTAAAGAATCTTATGGTTATGGTCTCTTTTTATATAAATTATTGCTTTATGCCATCATGATGCTCCACATAACCATCTAATCATTATTTATGCACAGCAAATGAAAGTGAATTTACATAAAAGAAAAAAATATTCATTGTAATTTCCATCAGCTAGGAATATGGCTATTCATGACATGAGTGATACTAAGCAGGAAAACAAAATTTACATGTGGCTTCCTAATCAGCTCCTTGAGAACAGAATGAAGTGTTAACCGGAGTTCTTTGAAGAGGACAGCAATTAGGGCAGGTGCTACCAATTTGGACGGTACGTGTATTTTTAAAAATAAGCCATCCATTTTTTATTTTGTTTTGTGAAAAATAAGATAAATTGAGCAAATTACGTTTATTGAATCGATTTAATTTTTTTTATGGAATATATAAATGAAGAATCCTACAAAATAAACGTTCGAATTATCAAAATAGAACCCATAATAAATTTCACGAGCCTAAATAATATCCTCCAATTCAGATCTAAACTAGAGGCAATTCAGATCCTATATATAAAATAAATGCACAGCATGACCCTTCACCATATTGTTCCCTTAATGCTGTGGACACTGAACATTGATTTGTTTGGTGAGATAACCAACATTACGCACAACTTAAAACAATATCATCACTTCACTATTATAACCTCCAATAGAGACATAACACCTAATAAAAGTAGGAAAAAAGAAGTGGGAATAAAAAGAAAGCTAAAGCTTAAATGAACAAATTTGAATCATCACAGTTAATTAGGTGATTGCCTTCAAATTCAGAAACACATTGAAAACATAATGAGAAACATATATAGTTTTCAAGATCTTGTTTCTCATTATGTTTTCAATGTGTTTCTTCTCAACAATATATGTTTAGTACCACCTAATTAATTGTGATGATTCGTTACTCTGTCCTTATATGTAACTCTGTCGTTTTAGTTCCTTCTCAAACAATATATTGCATATTTACCAACAAAAAACAAGTGGACAACAACCTAAGCTCATTTGTCTTCAAGCAACCAGTAAACAAAACCATGAAAGGACAAACTGTACTTTCATAAAATTTAGATTTATGATCGTCTGATGCTTGAACACACATCGACAACCAATATTCATACCCAAGTCCATGTAAGATAAGTCACACTCGTTGAATAAGCAAGAAACTATTAGATTGGTAGCATATTTTGAACTAGATGATCCATTTGCAAGTTATTAGGCGGGGTTATAAAAATGATTCAGAACTAAGTCCAATGTTTTGGGGATAGCTGTAGAGTGAACCATGATGAAGACTGACATATTTAAGTAAGCAATTGATGTAGCTAAAATTTAGGGTTTTATCATAGCAAAACTACCTAGATACGTGTCCCCAATGCTATGCCATTGGATGCTTCATGGATAAGGTCTGCAGCATGCAACCCAAATATATGAACGCCAAGTATCTCCCCGTTGTCAGGTCTGTATATTAACTGCCAAGGAAGAATAAATCAACATAATTCGGATAAAAGTAAAATAATGAGAAGCATCTAAGTGCAAGAGTATAATTAAATTTTTAAGGTAGAAATTGAAATAGAAGAATAGTTACATAATTTTATTTATAACGAGTGAAGGATGAATAATAAAATAGCAAGGTATAAGTTTGACCACATGGTTTAGATCATCACAAGAACTTGTTAATAAGAACAGAAAAATGAATGTGACAATGAGAAAGAATAAAACAAATACAAAGCAGTTATGCAGAAACATGAAAATTGTCGAGTCACTTTTCAAAATAAATTAATCAATAACATATGGAGAAGAGAATCTGTTAGTCTCCCCGGATTACAAGGTTGGCATTATAGAGAACAAGAAGGTTAAGAAATATAACCTTAGCCAGTCCCTCCCCTTCATTTTCTGCTAGAGCCTTTGTGTTAGCCTTAAAACTTGTCTTGGCAACACTTATCTCAAACCCCTCTATTTCAGCTCTCTCCTTCGCTTGAGGCTGCAAAATTTTAGATGTTAGTCAACTATAGGTAAATTACAAGAATATGGTGGGTACGCTTTTTTATTTCACTACCCAATAAGAACAAAAGAGACAATAAAAATGCACACATCCCTTTTTATTTATTTTATTCTATTTGTGGGTTTGGTATGGGAATTGGAAAATTTGATATTCACCTCTGTGAGTCCAACCATTACTAATTTCTAGGTGAGTGAAACAAGCTGTTGCAATGCTCAAATGGTTGAGCACATGATCTTTTTCATTGACTTGTTCAACAACTATATGAAGAGAGCAACGCTAAATATGCAATAGGTGTAAAATGTAAGCATATAGCCTGAAGTAGCAAATAGCAAGGTAATAACCACATACCAAAAATCCCTTGTGCACTAGCAGCATAAACAAGAATCATTTTCTCATTTGCATCATCAATACAATACAATTGAGGAACCTAATGGTAAAAGTATTGTTTCAAGAACTAGTTGCAAAACCATACAGAAAATTTCGTCCATGACGGAATGTATAGATAACAAACCAGGTTGCCATTTGCGTCAATAACTTGCACACGCTCATCTACTAGAACAAAACGCCGTTGTGTCACTACATTGATCTACAAAAAAACCAATACAACACTTCAACATTGTCTCATGCATATTATCAATTAACACGACATACATTCTCCAGTCCAAGACCTTTTGTAAATGGACCCCTTCTAGTTGCAATTAATGCCGCATCTACCTGTAGCAAAACAACTGAATTTTGTGGTAAAGGGTGCGGTACAACAAACTAGATAAATAAAAAAGCATGGACAGAAAGTGAGGTAGAAAAGTCAGTTGTTGTCTCAAATTGGGTTTTCAAGCTTACTCCATAAAGGAGAGAACCATTGTTACATGGGAGCAAAAATACAACAAAAACCTCAATTTCCACTACTTGATTACATCCACAAAGGAAAGGACCTTTTAATTTCGCCGCTCTGTTAATAGAACAAGAAATCTGCTACCAATATCATAGAGCTAAAAATTATCTCCGAGGTATCTTTCAGTTCTTTTGTCTTGGCATCAATAAGCTCAATAGTGACTGGTTTCCCATCCTTTGCTTGAGTGATCTATGGAAAGGAAAACACACAGGACCTAGAATTTTAGAAAATCGTAACAATACAGCACACAAAAATAAATAGGAAATTACCTTGGAAGCAAACACTCCAGTAGAGGATCCTCCAATCTTATCTAATAAAATGTTAAAAATCTATAATACTAAACTCTAACATCTAAATCCTGCATATGCACTGAATTGAAAATTCTCAACCTTAACCTTGCAACGCAGTTTATGTGACCTCTACTCAGTCTATATAGCAATCTCAGATAACCAGAAAATTATTTTTTTAAAAAAAATAAATAAAAAAACTCACACCCCAAAGAGACAAACGCTAACATAAATATGCTTACACCAAGTCGATAAGAACCAAAAGTTGATATAACAGCATTTGCATCCTCCACCATCTGATCAGTGTAGCCTCTAAACAAGATTCTATTGCACCACAAGACACTTAAAAACTAAACATGACAGGGGAAGGGGAAGGAGCTTAAACTTGACTATAAAAAAATAAAAACAAGATTCAGATCATTATAAGAGAAGCCACAGAAAAATTGAAGTAATTTGAGAGGAAACAGAGAGAGAGAGAGAGAGAGAGAGAGAGAGAGAGAGAGAGAACCAAAAGTCAATATAACAGCATTTGCATCCTCCACTATCTAATCAGTGTAACCTCTAAACAAGATTCTATTGCACCATAAAACACTAAAAACTAAACATGACAGGGGAAGGGAAAGGAGCTTAAACTTGACTATGAAAAAATAAAAACAAGATTCAGATCATTATAAGAGAAGCCACAAAAAATTTGAAGTAATTTGAGAGGAAACTGAGAGAGAGAGAAAGAGAGAGAGAGAGAGAGAGAGAGAGAGGCGGTAGAGCTCACGTTAGTGAAATCAAAATCGCCGGTGCAGATGGTGGTGGCGATGGAGCTTCGAAATGGAAATCGCTCTGAAATCACTGAATCTCTGAATCACTGCATCTCTGAATCTCTGCAAATGAGGATCAAGTAAGAATGCCTTAAAACATTGATTTCATAGATCAAGAGAGAGAGAGAGAGACAAAGAGACAGAGAGAGAGAGAAAGAGACGGTGGAGCTCGCTACCTCGCCGGTGCAGACGGTGGTGACAATGGAGCTTCAAAATCATTTCGAATCTCGAAATCGATCTGAATCTTCGAAATCGCCGGTGCAGAAGGAGCTTCGATGGAAAAATATGTGCGTGTAAGGGTTGAGAGAAAGAGAGAGAGAAATCACAGAGATCTCAGTAAAATAACCAAACTACCCCTGACCTGACCTCCATAGCTGAGCTTCAAACTAAAACTCAGTGTCATGTGTACTTACAGGATTGAGAGTGTTGAGCTTCAAGCTCTCTTAAAAAACAGTCGATTGATCTTTCGACAGACGAAGCTTCTTCCTATCTCCTCCATCTTCTTTGTCGCCGAGAGAGAGAGAGAGAGATGTGTGCGTATAAGGGTTGAGAGAGATAAAGGGCTCATATACAAAATAAGGGTTTCAAAATAATAAGGTTTCAAAAAGCACGTGTTCCTACCGCATTTGGATGCGCTTTTAAACACCTTCAGTTATAAAACGGTGCTGTTTTGGTTAAAAAATATGCAATGTTTATAAAACGCCGTTAAAAATTAAAAAAAGTGACATTTAAAGAAACGTCGTTAAAAAAACGCCGTTAAAATTCATTTTTCCTGTAGTGAGACCTATTAAACAATAAGTCCACTTATTATGATCTATACGTATGTACCTCAAAAAAGTTAAAAGACAAAATGACAAAACTCATTTTGGTATAAATCACCATTAGAGAAGTGATGAGCCTAAACAGAATTATACCTATTCACATATACAACAAAAGAATGGGATAGCAACTGTTAAGCATGGACAACTAAGATGGTACTAATTAGTCCAATATCTTCCAAAGTAAAAGAATCAGACCATAATAAGTTATGATTGTTTTTTTGATCGGCAAAAAGAAACTTTATTGATGGAAAAGCATGACGAGTATGATAACATACAACAATAAAGAGGAGGGTGCAAAAAGCATCATAGTAAAACATTTAGATCCCAACTAGGTTGGCACCTAGATGCACACCAAATCATCTACTAGCACACACTCGAAGCTCCAAGTTGGTAAGAAACCAACATGCAGAGCGGAACAAGGCAAAACAAAAACAATAAAGCAACAAAACACTCCTCTGCAGGAGCAAAAGACAGAACACCAAGACTACTTCAATACCCTCTGGCTTAGACAGAACACCATGACTACTTGAACACAGCAGACCAGCCTAAGCACCAATGCTTTAGCAGCAACTCAATCCTTTGGCTTCTTCAGAACCAATACCAGAATCAACTTTACCAAACCTAAACTAGCTCAGGATTGGTAGCCTTCTGTAGCCTAAGAACTACTCCACACCAGCACACACCAGCATACACCAGTTCAATAACAGAACAACAACACAGCCTACACCAGCAGAAATACACCCAACAGACAAGCATCCACCAATTCAGACAGCCACCCACATATCCTCAAAGTATAGCAGCAGCCGGAAATCAACCAGCCCACCCACAGCCATCTCAGCAACACCAGACCAGAGATCATAACTGAGCAGCCTGAGCATAACAGCCCAGCAAGCATCCCAGACCAAAGACAGCAATCCAGAGAGCTGCAGACCCAGACAGATTCAACCACACCCAAGTATGCTTCCTCGGAGCTTAAAACTGGGCAGATTCATCCACACCATTCCTACAAGCATCTGATGAGCCAATGATAATCCTAAGTCTATGAGTCCATAGCAAATTCAACCACACCACAACCCATAGCACAAGATAGAGACAACCACAAAAGTCCATAGCACAAAGCAGATAAGCCTGTGGGTTCATTCAGCCATAAACAGCAGCCCATGCTATCAGTCTACCAGTAATCCACTATCAGACAGCATACACCATTAAAATTTGCACAGAGCATACAAAACAGTAGCATACAACAATAGGACATCAAATACCTCAGCAGGCAGCATCCACCTCAGCAGAGTAGTTCAGACCTTAGACATCATACACTAGCAGCAGTAGCATACAGAACAACAATGTATACCATTAGACAACATACACCAGTAGCAAACACAATAGGGCATTATATACCAGCATCAAACCTTTCAACAGAGCAGCCGTGAATTTTGCATGTTGAGATCTTCAGGCAAAGATAGGAAGTTCAATCCAGGGTTATGGACGTCTTCATGCTCAGGTCCAAAAATCTGAGACAATGTTAATTCCTCAGCAGGTCCTTTACCATCATATATCAGCAGTAGCCATAGACCCAAAATAACAGATATCAGCAGTCGAACCAATCTAGGATGGGCTTTGTTGAACATGCAAACATTCCTAAACTTCCATACCACAGCAGCAACTCCATCTTCAATAGCAGATTCTATGAGCTCTTCAATAGAAGATTCTTTGTCAACTTCACACCTGAGTAAGGCAGACCAGCAAATAGAGCTTAAAACACAGCAGTCCACAATAGTAGCAGTGTAAACTCTGAATCAACTCCCCTGCCAAAACCAATAGTGAAATCATACTGAACCAAATACATAAAGGAACTAGCACAGCTAAACAAAGCAAACCACAATTGAGCAAGGCAGACCAACAAGATGTACCCAGAACCAGAGTAAAGCAATCCCAAACACCAAAGCCAGCAGAAGAACAAAAGAACAGCAAATAAAAATGAAACAGAACCTGAGGCAGAGCAGCTGCAATTCTACAAATGAAGATTAAACACAAACACTAAACACAGCTTCTAACTTGATGGAGATTAAACACAAACTCATCCACTGTGTACCCTTGCCCAACTGAGTGAGTTTTCAGCCAAAGGGCCACCCTAACTTTAATAAGCACACATAGATCTTCACAGATAGGTTGCAGCCCATTGAAAAGATAGTCATTCCTATACTTCCAGAGGGACCAAAGACCAGCAATTAGGATTGCTCTTCAAATTTGCTTTTTCTTTTTTCTAACCTTGCAGCCCAACCACCAATGCATTAGCATAACCACTGAGCTAGGGAAAACCCAAAGTAAACCCCACCACTTAATTAGATTGGACCAAACTTTCCAAGCAAAGGAGCACAACAGCAGAACATGGTTAAGAGATTCAATCTTAGTCTAGCAGAATACACAATCAGAGCTAACTGCTGCACTTAGGATACCAAGTCTATGTAAGTGGTTAGAGGACTTTATCCTCCCTTTCCAAGCCAACCAAGAGAAGAATTGGGCTTTAGGAGGGGAGGGGTTGTGCCGTAGCAGATCAGGAATTACCAGATTAGAACCATTCAAAGATTCACACCATTTAGCAGCACTTTTGACAGTGAACACACCTGTAGGGTCAGATTTCCACCATAACGTATCTATTGATTCCAATCTCAATGTAGGGCCCTCACCTAAAACAACCCTTAATCTCTGTAGTTCATCTTCCTCCCACGCTAATAAGGGCCACCTAAAGCTAAAGCTAAAATCCCAATTGTTGTGCTGTCTAATCCTAGTCCACTGCAATTTCAAAGTGATACCTCTAACCTCTGATAAAGAGTAAAGTCTAGGGAATTGGGACTTCAAGCACATGGTTCCCATCCAATTATCAACCCAGAAACTGATTCTTTCCCCATAACCAATCTTGATTTCAACATCTCCAATAAAGTAATTGAACAAGCTGCTATTAGAATCACCAACAAATATAATGTCACTCCATACTCTTGAAATATTTGTTGCCTCCATATGGAATGGAAACCATCTACCCCCTTCTGGCTGATACTTGTTGCATATGACCTGCTTCCATAATGAACTGTCTTCCTTCCCAAACCTCCACCACCACTTAGCAAGAAGGCAGTTATTCAATGAACTTAGGTTTCTTATTCCCAGCCCACCTTGCTTCTTATCCATGGTTAACTCCTTCCATTTTACTAAGTGATCTTTCCTTCTCATATCTGAATCACCCCACAAAAAAGCTGCTTGAATCTTGTCCAGTTCTTTTGCCACACCTCTAGGCAGCCTAAAGAGAGACATGTAGTATACAGGTAGGAAGGAAAGGATAGATTTGATTAGTGTTACTCTGGTAGCAAAAGATAGCAGCCTCCTCTTCCACCCTGACAATTTCTTCTTGAAATTGTCCACCACAAGCTTCCATGTGACCCTCCTAGATGGGTTTGCCCCTAATGGAAAACCAAGGTACTTCAAAGGGAGCTTCTGATATGTACAATTCAGCCTTGAGGCAAAAATTTTCACACATTCCTCTGACAACCCTACTCCACAGACCCCACTCTTATGAAAATTGATCTTCAGCCCAGAAATGATCTCAAAGCATCTAAGAATTCTCTTGACAGTTAGCACTTCAGACCACTCAGCTTCACAGAAAATAATTGTGTCATTCGCGAATTGGAGATGGGAGATGTTGATGGCATTAAACCCAATGAATACTCCTTTGATCAAGCCCAGCACTTTTGCTCTTGTAAGGAGAAGGTTCAAACCCTCAGCCACCATATTAAAAAGAAAAGGTGATAATGGATCACCTTGCCTAAGCCCTTTTTGGGGACAGAGTTCAGGGGTGGGTGAGCCATTAACCAACATAGAGATTCTTGTTGAGGAGATACAAGTGTGAATCCACTTCACCCACTTATCGCTAAAACCAAAATTTGATAGCATTTGGAGGAGATAGTTCCAATTGACTGTGTCATATGCTTTTTGGAAATCCAACTTCAAAATCAAGCCATTTCTTTTTGATTTTTTCCACCAATCCACTACCTCATTAGATATTAGTACACCATCCAGGATGTTCCTACCCCCTAGGAATGCAGATTGAGCAGCATCTATAACAACAAGGAGCACTTTTTTTAACCTATTAGCAAGCACCTTGGAAAGAATTTTGTAAGTGGAATTTATAAGGCTAATAGGCCTGTAGTCTTGAATTCCTAGGGGATTGTCTTTTTTAGGGACCAATGTAATAAAGGAGCATTTAAGACCCCCCACCAAACTACTGTTAACAAAAAACTCCTTCATAAACATGATGATATCATTCTTCATAAATTTCCACCCTTTTTTATAGCAAGTCATGTTAAACCCATCCGGTCCCGGAGCCTTATTACCATCACAGTCCACCATTGCTGCCCAAATTTCATGTTCAGAAAATTTCACATCCAAGCTTTTGAAATGCTGGCTCTGTGTAATCACCTTAAAAGGGCCCAAAAGCTTAGGTCTATACGTCCATTGCTCAAAAAAGATTAAACCGAAGTGATCATACACAACTTGTTTAACCTCCAAAGGTTCCTTCACTAATTCCCCATTCACTGACATGGAATCAATGGCATTGGTGTTCTGCCTATTAGTAGCTATGATGTGGAAAATTTTTGTATTTTTATCACCTTTAAGATTCCAGTTCAACCTTGACTTCTGCAACCAAATTCTTTCCATTATCTTTCTGAGCTTCCACACTTCCCTCCACATCTCTCTTCGCCTTTTACCTACAACCTCATCCAGATCTCTACTCTCAACAATTAGATCCATGGCATGCAAATTCTCTTCAGCTTGCTTCAGTTTAGAATCCATATTCCCAAACACTTCAGAGTTCTATTGCCGTAGAGATTGTTTAAGTGCCTGCAACTTAATCTTCAGTTTGTAGCCTTCCCAGCCATCTACCTGAGTACCCTCCCACACTTTCTTCACCTGCTTAAGAAAAGAGGAATGAGATGCTCAAGCATTTATAAATCTAAATGGCTTTGGGCCCTAGTTTCTGTCATCTTCCATTAGAATAATTGGACAATGGTCTGAGATGGATCTAGGAAGACCCCAAAGTTTGAACCTAAACCAGACTAACCATTCTGGCCCAACAAGAAACCTGTCCAACCTGCTCTATCTCTCCCCTTCCAAAGAATTACACCAAGTAAATTTCCTTCCAGACAACTTATGAAATTACAAAAATCTGCCATTCCCCTGTCCCTTCTTACACAACCCTTCCTTTCATCTATTGATTTAATTTCATTAAAGTCCCCCCCTATACACCACGGTTTGGGGAAAACAACCTTAAGATTGATCAAAGAGACCCATAAGCTTCTCCTAGCACACATATCATTAGGGGCATACACATTCACAATCACATAATCCAAGCTATTAAATAAGGAACCTGATAGAATGATGAAGCTCCTATTGTAGCAGCAGTCAGCTAGATAGAAGACTTCAGGCTTCCATACACATAACAGGCCCCCAGCACTCCTATCAGCATCCACATTCATATAAGCAACTTGGTCATAAGGCCAGATTGACTTCACGCACTGATCTGAAATGTTTGCCCTTTTTGTTTCTTGCAACAACACCATATCCACCTTTCTTTCTTTGATAACTACTTTGATTCTCCTCTTCTTCTCAGGCCTACCAAGCCCTCTAATATTCCAAGAAATAAGCTTCATGAGAATTTGCTATTTACTCTTGAGCAGCCCTTGATGTTGATCTAAACCCTTGCACCATCACTCCTATCAGCAGCCTATTCCATGTCATTCTCCTCCATTTTAATTATTTTCCTCATAACTTCATCATCTTTGCCTTCAAAATCAATGCCCAAACTTTGTCCAACTCGAATTGTAGCTTGAGCCTCCTTTACTAGCATATCATGTTTACTTAATCTACTAGTCTGAGATAGTGAAGAAGAAATTGCAGCTGCAGCTGCTTTAAAGATGGCCCCCCTTTGAAACCCCTTTTTTCATCACTATTTTCCTCTGATTTCTCCGACCCTTTCCTTTACTCTCCTTGCCTTCTAGTCTCTTACTACGTGCAGTATCTTGATGGCTTTGACTAACTCCTTAAACACTGTCTACATCAATGCCTTTGCCATTCTCCACCTGGGCTTGAACATGTGTTGGATCCAGATGCTCAGCAAATCTGCTATAGCTAGGGCCCAACCCATTTGACTTAGATTTGTCCCTGACTTGTTCATTCAGCAGGCCATTAAATTGGGCTTGATCAAAGACTACTTATAAATTAATATTGGGTTTGAAGGCCCATTTCCACTAACACTTCTCATAAGCCTATTAGGGCCCAAGCCACTTTCAATTCTTTCACTTTCTGTAGTTACTCTCTTCCATTTCTTTGTGATTGCTGCCAATAGTCCACAATGGTCCATATTGACGTCATCATTTTGACTTTTACTAGCAATACACTCAACTGAGGTGTTACTCATGTTTCCCTTGAGCCTCGTGCACTGACCTTCACCTACTCTAGGTCTCATAATGCTGCAGGTCTCATTTACTACAGAGACAGCAAAAAGGCTATTATCTGCTCCCTTAAGCTCCTTCTCCATTCTGACATTACCATTTGCAGCTTGTGGTACACCCTTGTCATAGGCCACCCCATTCCCTTGTTGCATCCTATCACTCACCTCTTCCTCTCGTCCTCTGCAACAGTTTGAAATTTGATCACCGCCGGTGATGCCATGAACAAAAATATCCCTCACCTTGTTGCTATGACCTAGGACATTAACCAATTTAGACCCAAGCTCTTCACTCACTCTGATTGAGTGAACATGACCTCTACATTCCAGGTTAACTGCACTGTTGATCATCTCCATATGTGTTGTAAGAATCCTGAGTTGACCACATGCCATGGATGACGTCTTGAGGGTGCCTTCATTAATATTCATGACCTTACCCCAGATTTCCCCAATCTTGATGAAGTTAGCCGTGTTCCAAAGATGAGGAGGCAGACCATAGCAGTTCAAATCCACGTATCTTTCTTGCTCAATTTTCAGTCCCCTCCTCTATTCCTCCATTGTTTCACACCATTCGTGGATCCAAGCTTTAAGATTCATCATGCCTCTGTTTTTGACCTCTGGTGAAGGAAACGCCAAGTATGCAACTTGCCTACCACCATCATTCACTTGCACATCAGACATACCTCTGGTATGCAGTTCCATTTTAAGATCAGAGCAGTGATAGTGAGACCAGAGTTTTACTATCACACTGTCATACAACCAGCCATTTCCACACTCCACAGCATTCACTAAGATAGGTTTCCTATTTGTTACTTTACCCCCCATGACAGCTTCTGCATAAGACTTCCCTTTTGTGCTGATTTTTTTCACTCTCATCCACCTTTTACATGTTTCCACTGGTGGTGGATGATGAGCATCAGCTTGTGGTTGGACTTTGCTTATATTCTTCTTTTTGAAATCAGCTCACTTAACCTTCAAAGCTCTGTCATCACACCAGGTATCGTGTGCTTTTTGGATTGCCATTTCAGCTGCTACCAGGTAGTCATACTGAACAAAGCCAAACCTGGTTCCTGTTGAGTGCCTCCGTTTGTTGGGTATGTAGACATCGATAACTACCCCAAAGTTTGTGAACAAGTCCTATAACCTTTTTAGATGCATTGAGTCTGGTAGATTGTCGACAAAAACATTGTGAACTTCACCCGTTGAATTTGATCTGCTACCAAAGTGCCTCTTCCTAAAACCTGGTCTCCATCCTCCCAATTTTACCCCACGCTCAATAGTAGCCATTTCCCTAATTCAAGCACCTTGTATACAGAACTTTGTAGTGATTGATTTATCTTAATCTGTTATGGTTTAATGTTGCCCCACCCAAAACACAGCGTTTTTGGCTAGTTGGCCTGGTTAGCAGTACTTGTTATCTTGCTATTAATAAGTTATGATTGTTACAATCACAAGAGCAAGCAAAACGTGAGTATATCAATATAGCAAAAACTACGCACAAAATCTTGATTAAAAAAAATGCAATAGGCATCATCATTAACAGCAAAAAAAAAAAAAATAAAAAAAGCAAGCTTCAACTAATGTTGCAATTTATTCACCAAACATGATTAAACACATTCAAAACCCCTTCTCTTACACCCATGGCTTAGTGTAGACACCCCATTTTTGACCGTCCTCAAGACTTGGACGTCACCGTTTGAACACCCGGTGATCATCCATGTTTGTGTTCGTTTGGAGTTCCCGGAGGTCTCGGCTACGCGCTTTGCCTCAGGATCTCCGAACTCGACTGTTTAGTGTCTGGTTTTGCACCAAACACTTGTGTTTTGCCTTGGAGGGGCAGGGAATGCCTTGTGAGGCATCCCCACACATCACCGGCCATGGCCAGATGCCACCGGCTGGTGTTTTGTTGCCATCGGCAATATATATTGCCGGTCGGCATTCTTTGTTGCCGGTCAGCAGTCAATTTTGTCAAAATACCATTTTTGAGCAGCCGACTACTGTTCATCTACTTTTGGTAGATATTTTGTGCCAGCTGTGATAGCTGGCACCCACTCTGTTTCCCTCCATACACGTGTATGGAGGGATTTCCCTCTAAGCAAGCTTGCTTGGTAAGCTTTGCAAGGGGACTTCTATAAGAGGAGGGCTCTCCTCCTTCTTCTAGGTTGGCAACTTGGAGAGAAAAAACCAGAGCTTATACATATACATACACTCTCTCTCTATATATTTCCCTCTCTCTCCTCCCTTGTGTGTGTTTTGTGGCCTAAAAGTGCATTTTTACCTTAGTTTTGCACTAACACACACACACACTACCACACCTTACTTCGACTTTGAGGGACTTTGAGGGTTGTTTGTTGAGGTTTTGGACTGGTTTTGGTCAATAGAGGGTGGCTAGACCAACTGTTCTTCAAAGGTTCTTCAAGGGTAATCACTTTGCTTTAGTTTTTCCAAACTTGCACTAGTTTTTTACCTATCTTGCTTGCTGATTTAGGTTTTGTGCATAACATAAAAAAAGCTTACATTTTCATGCTTAAGAACTTTTATTAAGGGTGTTTTGTAGTTTGAGTTCAAACTCACCCTCTTAGGCCTTATTTGGCCCTTTTGGTGCTTCCTTTGTGAGGCTTTGTTTGCTTGAGTGTCTTAGTCTTCTCACCACTGAAAACTAGTGGATTTTCAGTGGTGAGGAAGGTGGTTTGAAGTCTTGTATAGGGGAGGGACACCCCCCTCCCTTCATTGCCTCATTTCCTTGCCTTTTGGCTTAAAGGGCAACATGCATGCTTGATTGATTTTGGCCCTATTTCAGAGTTTTTTTGGTGTCTCTAGGTCACATGCTATCTCTGTTTTTGGTCGGATTTGTGCCCTTTTGCATGCTTAACATACTTTCTTTACATTCCTCTCTTTGGCCTAGAAATGCATCTTGTGTTTAGGTCATGATTCTTGCATGTGTTAGCCTAATTTCATGAAGGTATTGGCATTATTTTACCATGTTTAAGGCCTGTTGACCATCTGTTTCAGTCATGCTTGCCATGTTTGGTGTCATCTCTTTGTGTTTTGGCTTGTAAGCCTTGAGTATATTGGCCTCTAGCATGCGTAGCTTAGACCATCCTCATGATTTGGCATCATTTAGGATCGTATTTCAGTCCATAAATCATGTTTGTATGTTTGCATATATGACCTCTTTCATGCTTTGAGGATGTGCCCTTTTATGCCTAGAAATGAGTTTTGGTGCATGCCTCTCATTGGAGCCACTTAAGCTGCCATATCAGTGGGTTTTGGAGTCCATTTTTGCATGCTAGGATTCTGTTTTTGCTTGTCTAATTCATGCCTTGAATGGTCATGTTGGTGGAAGTAAAGTGCCCCCTTTTTGTGCCTTAGCCTTAGGTCCATTGGCTTGCGTGTTGGCATAAGTGTTTGTCTACCATTTTGGGCACTTTTGGCCACTGTTTTGGGGTGGATTGAGGTCTGCCCCTTTATGGTTTAAGTCCACCATTGCATGCTCGTCTCGTGTTTGTTGCATGATTGCTTCATTAGGTGTTGTAACATGAAGATCCTATTGCTTAAATCGTCCATGTTTGCATTGCATTTGCATTTGCATCTTGCATGCCTAGCATTGCATACTTGCCATGGTAGTTGCATGGCATTTGGCATGCCTTGCATCTTAATCTCATGTTGTACCTTTGAGTCACGTTTGCATAACATGCATTGCATTACTTGGTTTGGGGTGCCAAACCAAGTGTGAGGGTTAAGGAGCGTTCATACTATAAGTGATGTAACGCGTCTTAACTCTCGGTCACCAGGGCCCTTGACCTCGACATGATAGGGTCTTGGTCCTCATTTGTGTGTTGCATGCATTTTTACATCAAATGGCAAGCTTGATCTCTTAGGCTATCATGCACAATTGATGGCTCGAGGATCGAGGGCCATGCTTCCCTGAGTTCAATACATGATGGGGAACATGACCATGCTTACATGTGTCTGAAATCCCATGCCATATACTGTCTGTCCTCTGTTACTGTCAAAACTGTCTTCTGCAGGAAGTTTCTGCCGACCGGCAGAATTCAGTGCCGACCGGCAATCCATCAATGGCCGATAACTTCATCAGAGGCCGGTGACCATTTCCCATGGTCGGTGGCCATCCCTTCCAGCCGGTGGTATTCCCCAACATCCAGAGAGCATGTCCTTAGACTTTGGCAGTCCTCAGAGGAGCAGGGTAATGAAAAACAGAGGCAACAGTGCTATGACAGCGAGTTTCCGGGCGATATAGGTCAAGCATGCATCATTCGCTCATCCCAAGGCGATGGCTGCGACCACCTTCTGTCTGCATTTATTTTGTTAATTAATTAAGGGTCTGTAATAATTAATTAGCTAGGATAGTTGATTTGTTATTCGGACTGTATTATTCTTTCGGTCCCTCCGAGCGAGGGCAAATTTGTAATAAGTGTGGGTGCGTGTGTGCATGTCTTCCAACCCCACGTCTTTCTTCCCTTTTATTTTGATGCTGATCCAAACCCCTGCACCATCACTCTTATCAGCAGCCTGTTCCATGTTATTCTCCTCCATTTCAATTATTTTCCTTATAACTTCATCATTTTTGCCTTCAAAATCAATGCCCAGACTTTGTCCAACTCGAATTGTAGCTTAAGCCTCCTTTAATAGCATATCATGTTTGCTTAATCTACTAGTCTGAGATAGTGAAGAAGAAATTGCAGCTGCAGCTGTTCTAAAGATGGCCCCCCTTTGAAAACCCCTTTTCATCACTATTTTCCTCTGATTTCTCCGACCCTTTCCTTTACTCTCCTTGCCTTCTAGTCTCTTACTACGTGTAGTATCTTGATGGCTTTGACTAACTCCTTAAACACTGTCTACATCAATGCCTTTGCCATTCTCCACCTGGGCTTGAACATGTGTTGGATCCAGATGCTCAGCAAATCTGCTATAGCTAGGGCCCAACCCATTTGACTTAGATTTGTCCCTGACTTGTTCATTCAGCAGGCCATTAAACTGGGCTTGATCAAAGACTACTTCTAGATTAATACTGGGTTTTGAAGGCCCATTTCCACTAACACTTCTCATAAGCCCATCAGGGCCCAAGCCACTTTTAATTTTTTCACTTTCTGTAGTTACTCTCTTCCCTTTCTTTGTGATTGCTGCCAACAGTCCACAATGGTCCATATTAACCTCATCATTTTGACTTTTACTAGCAATACACTCAACTGAGGTGTTACTCATGTTTCCCTTGAGCCTCGTGCATTGACCTTCACCTACTCTAGGTCTCATAAAGGCTATTATCTGCTCCCTCAAGCTCCTCCTCCCTTATGACATTACCATTTGCAGCTTGTGGTACACCCTTGTCATAGGCCACCCCATTCCCTTGTTGCATCCCATCACTCACCTCTTCCTCTCATCCTCTGCAACAATTTGAAATTTGATCACCGTCGGTGATGCCATGAACAGAAATATCCCTCACCTTGTTGCTATGACCTGGGACATTAACCAATTTAGACCCAAGCTCTTCACTCACTCTGATTGAGTGAACATGACCTTTACATTCCAGGTTAACTACACTGTTGATCATCTCCATATGTGTTGTAAGAATCCTGAGTTGACCATATGCCATGGATGACATCTTGAGGGTGCCCTCATTAATATTCATGACCTTACCCCAGATTTCCCCAATCTTGATGAAGTTAGTCGTGTTCCAAAGATGAGGTTTTCTTGCTCAATTTTCAGTCCCCTTCTCCATTCCTCCATCGTTTCTCACCATTCGTGGATCCAAGCTTTAAGATTCATCATGCCTCTGTTTTTTACCTCTAGTGAAGGAAACGCCAAGTATGCAACTCGCCCACCACCATCCTTCACTTGCACATCAGACATATCTCTGGTATGCAGTTCCTTTTTAAGATCAGAGCAGTGATAGTGAGACCAGAGTTTTACTATCACACTGTCATACAACCAGCCATTTCCATACTCCACAGCATTCACTAAGATAGGTTTCCCATTTGTTACTTTACCCCCCATGACAGCTTCTGCATAAGACTTCCCTTTTGTGCTGATTTCTTTCACTCTCATCCACCTTTTACCTATTTCCACTGGTGGTGGATGATGAGCATCAGCTTGTGGTTGGACTTTGCTTATATTCTTCTTTTTGAAATCAGCTCGCTTAACCTTCAAAGCTCTGTCATCACACCAGGTATCGTGTGCTTTTTGGATTTCCATTTCAGCTGCTACCAAGCAATCATACTGAACAAAGCCAAACCTGGTTCCTGTTGAGTGCCTCCGTTTGCTGGGTATGTAGACATCGATAACTACCCCAAAGTTTGTGAACAAATCATATAACCTTTTTAGATGCATTGAGTCCGGTAGATTGTCAACAAAAACATTGTGAACTTCACCTGTTGAATTTGATCTGCCACCAAAGTGCGTCTTCCTAAAAACTGGTCTCCATCCTCCCAATTTTACCCCACGCTCAATAGTAGCCATTTCCCTAATTCAAGCACCTTGTATACAGAACTTTGTAGTGATTGATTTATCTTAATCTATTATGGTTTAATGTTGCCCCACCCAAAACACAGCGTTTTTGGCTGGTTGGCCTGGTTAGCAGTACTTGTTATCTTGCTATTAATAAGTTATGATTGTTACAATCACAAAAGCAAGCAAAATGTGAGTATATCAATATAGCAAAAACTACGAACAAAATCTTGATTAAAAAAAATGCAATAGACATCAACATTAACAGCAAAAAAAAAAAAAATTAAAAAAAGCAAGCTTCAACTAATGTTGCAATTTATTCACCAAACATGATTAAACACATTCAAAACCCCTTCTCTTACACCCATGGTTTAGCCACCACTCACCCTCCTACAGATCATATGCCCCTCCCCTCTCTATCAACCAAAACGCCCCTGACACTCCCTATTTTTTCTTGGCACAGACTCGCAACCCCTCCACCATTGAACCCCTTTCTCTCCACACATCCCATAGATTCGCTACCCACTTCCACTGTAGCCTCGGCATCGCTTTGCCATCGAAACTGCTCTTCTCCTTTAACATAGATTTGAAACCCCTATCTCCTCTCTCTTCCCCTCCTCTCCATAGCATAGTTGCTAGACACCTCCACCCTCAAAACCCCTATTCTCCACCATAGATCTACCACCAAAAATCCCCCTCTACAATTAAACTACCATATATATATATATATACTAGCGATTGCCACACGCGATGCGTGTGCAATCCTAATAAATATAAATAAAATAAAATATTTATCATATATTGTGTGCTAGTTAAATGGTAAGAGCCTTATTCATTTGACATAAGTCTAAGGTTCAAATCCCCTCTCTCATCTATCTAATTTTTTTTTTTTATTTCAAATAAAAAATTAGACACGTGGCAGCATAAGAAACAAAGGCTTCAAGACACCATAAAAGGTGTTCACTTTGTAATAGTATAGAGAGAGAGAGAGAGAGAGAGAGAGAGAGAGAGAGAAATTCCATAATATGGTAAAGTTTCCTATTATTTTTACCGATAATATTATATAAATAAAATCAAGGGTAAATTACATTGACATTTTTGAGGCTTGGTTCAATTACTATTCATTCCCTGACGTTTTAAAAATTACCTTCTCACCTTTATAGTTAATAGTCTTATTTCACAAACTCCTGCTTATATAAAAGATAACAACTCCCAATAAAAAAACAGAGAAAATTATATTAAAAAAAAAAAAGTAACGGAAATGGGGAAAAAAAAGAGAAAGTAAAGCAAAGCAAAAAAAGAGACAGTGCATGAGTTCAATGTCTTCTTTCCGTCTAAATAACTACAATGACAGGAGAGTTAGTGTAATTTTCCAAATATCAGGAGGTGATATAATCCAAACCTTAAGGGGTGTAAGTGTAATTTACCCTAAAATCAATGAAAAGAAATTCCATAATATGACCTTTTATGGTTATTGTTTTTAGTCAAAATATCAACCGTTGTGACTCATAGTAACAAGTATGTTACTGCAACATTTTTTTTTATATATTTTATATATACAAATTCTATTTGTGAATAAAGTTTCTATTCTCATTAAATATCTCATTACACTTATTAAATGCATTGTAAATTTATACAGAAACTCTTGTACTTAAAAACGAGTTAATTATATTTGCCATCTTGTATTTCACCAAAAACTCACTTAATCATTTTATTTTTAATTGTAACACTCAACTTCTAGCATTTTAGTCAAATTACAATCTCATCATTCTATCCATCTAATTAATGAGGTTGATAGAAATTTGTCTAAATTAAGATTTCAAAAAAAGTGTAAGAACTAAGTGATATTTAAAAAAAAAAATGTAAGGATGCTGATAATGCAAGGAAAATATCGTGTATGCCTCACATAACAAATTTTGTCAGTCTTATTACCATACGAGTTCTGAAATCCTGGTACCATCTCTTCTTTCTTTGGGCTATTTCTTCCGAGGCATAGCTGCAGACACTCGGCACTCTGCATACAATCAGAAAACCCTCTCCATTTCGTCTACACAATAGATCCGCCACCAAATATCCCCCTCTACAATTAAACTACCGTGTATATATATAGAGAGAGAGAGAGAGAAGCCATACCTTTGTTTCAGAGAGAACGTAATCTCAAGGATACTAAAGTGGCAACGTTGATGAAAAATGTGGATTGCTAGGGTATTATTGGAAAAAAAAAAAAAACTCAAAACTACGTTGTTTTAAGTGATAGTAAGCCAAAAACATTTTTTTAAATGACGCAGTTTCTATCTATATTTACAACTTTTTTGAAAAAACATTGGGAATAATATTTTTAAGTGAAAATTTATTTAAGAAAACGATATCATGTTGTTTTTATTAAAAATGGAGTTTTATGAAAAATGCCGATAAAAATAATTATTTATGAATTTTGTTTTTGTAAAATGCCCAAAAAAAATTGAAAAATATATTTGCCAGCGACTTTCTATCATCTTTTGTGAAAACAACGTCGTTGTGCTTTTAAATTTGCGTAGTTTTTCTCAAAATGCCAAGAATAATAGTATAAATTACGAGATTTATTAAAAATGCCAAGGATAAAAGCTTATAGTGGAATTTATTAAAAACACCGAGAAAAAAACGTTAGGAAAAGTCTTTTTTGTTTTAGTGTTGATTATTCTTTCATAGGCAGAGAGAGAACTAGTTTATTTGTTCAACTATTACTCCACTTGTCCATCAAAGTAGAAGACTTGGAAAGCACTTTTCTTATTGACCAATCAGATAAACCTTGTAGCTAAAGATATGGAACCACAATCATATTAAATCTCTAAATTATATGTGTCATATCATGTAGGCCACCTTTATGACTAAATAATTAAATTTAGTCTCACACTTTTTCCTATTTTGATTAATGAAGCCCATGACATCAATGAAGGAGCAAAAAATACGATATGTAGACAAAAAAGGCCAAATGATTGATCACTTTTTGGGTGTTGAACATGTTACTAATATTAATGCGCTCTCACTCAAGCAAGCTATGAAAAATCTATCTTGTTGACTTGGATTGAGTATTTCTAGACTGTGGAGTCAAGGATATGATAAGGCTCATAGTATGCAAAGTGATTTAAAATGGTCTTAAAACACTTACATTGAAGAAGAATCCTTGTGCATATTATGTTCATTGTTTTGCTCATCAATTGCAATTGGCTCTTGTAGTTGTGGCAAAGAATCATGATCAAATTGCTTTGCTTTTCACTTTGATTTTTAATGTGGAGAATGTTATTGAAGTAGCATGTAAATGTCGAGATATTCTTAGGGAGAAACACGCTACAAAAGTTGTTGATGCACTTAATACTAGAGAGTTATCAAGTGGGTGAGACTTAAATCATGAAACCAATCTCAAATGTGATGGTGACACACGTTGAGGTTCACACTATGGTACTTTAGTCAACTTGGTTGGTATTTTCTTAATAATGATTGATATGCTTGAAATGATTTCAAAGGATGTTCGAATTCATAACAACGAGCAGAAGAAGATATATTGTTGACTCAATTCAATCATTTGAATTTGTATTCAATCTTCATTTGATGAA
The DNA here is from genome assembly GCF_004153795.1 of Camellia sinensis. Classification (NCBI taxonomy): domain Eukaryota; kingdom Viridiplantae; phylum Streptophyta; class Magnoliopsida; order Ericales; family Theaceae; genus Camellia; species Camellia sinensis. Next base: position 2,065,873 of record NW_021026101.1, read on the forward strand.
ACAATATTGGCTATTAAAAGTAGTTATCACAAGCACTACAAAAGAAATATCAAAATATTGTTAATGCCATGACTTTAGTTCAAATTTCTAAAAGATAGCTCCAAAAAGATGAAGGTGAGTGAGTGGACCTCTTTACTTGATGATGTTTCTTCTTTTTTTGAAAAACGTGAAATTGATGTTCCTCAAATGGATGATATGTTTGAAGCTCTAAGGAGAAAAATTCATAATGCTCAAGAAATTACAAATTTACATCATTATTGCGCCGAGTTATTCTACACTGTTTCAATTATCCAAGTTCAAGAACTAGATGCTCGTTTCATTAACTCGTACAATGAGTTGCTACTTTGTGTGGCATGTTTTAATCCATCTAATTCCTTTTTTAGTTTTGACAAGCAAAAGTTAATTCATCTAGCTGAATTTTATCCAAAAAAATCTTCTCTAATAGAGTTCATAATACTTAATGATAAACTTGATATATATATATTGTTGCATGCTCTCTAGTAGTAAGGTTTCAAAGTTGAATGGAATTGCCAATCTTGCTAAGAAAAGAGTGGAGACTGGAAGAGACAAAGTATATCCATTGGTTTATTTGCTTTTGACTTTAGCATTGATCTTACCTGTTGTAATTGATATCGTTGAGAAGTATTTTTAGCTACGGATATTGTGCAGATTTGGTTGCAGAATCAAATGGGTGATAAATGGATGAATGTTAGCTTGGTTGAATATATATGTATATATATATATATAGAAAGAGAGAGAGAGAGAAATATTTTCGATGACTTGGTAACGATACTATCATGGAAAGCTTTCAAAAGATGAAAACTAGTCGGGGTCAATTGTAAAAGTTTACAATTAAAAATTTTTTGCAATGAATATTTAAGCATTTTAGTGTTTAATATTAACTCAAAAAATTATTATCATGTTATTGTTATTGATTAGAGAAGGAAAAAAAATTGAGATTGTAATTCACAAGTGCCCCTCCCTATATTAAATTCTTGGCTCCACCACAGTATGTGATAGTTATACCCTACAATATACCATCGTGGAAGTGTATGAGCAACTTGTACATTATGTGATCTACTCACATCATGCCAAATTTTAACAATAGCATAATTGATAGTGGTTGCTGGAGTTTCTCTTAGAGCATGTTTGAAAATGCCTTTATTGGTGAAGAAAATAAAGTTAGTACTAGTTTTAAATGAGCAATAATTTCAAAATCAATTCCTCTCTATTTTATACTTAGGGTCATTAATATTCTTTAAATTTAATAAACATTTGATGATCTCATTTTTCAAGATAAAGAGATTATTATTTAGGAAGCCTCTCTCTCTCTCTCTCTCTTATTTTATTTTTTATTTTTATAGTAAATTGTGGGAGCCGAATTTCATCAAATCCATAGGGACGAATGAGCGTGTCCGGTCCGGAGCGTAACCTCTACTTGACACATACCCTAGTCAATCGAAGAGCCGAATAAAATAACCAGTACCCCAGCCAGTAGAACAGAGGCCGAATAGAGGTATATGTAACGGATCAAGGATGGGCCCAGTCCAAAGGCCCATAGAGAATACTATAAATACGGGATCACCTATCAGAGAAAGGTATGTGAGAACTATTAAGCTTATCCTCAACAAGATGTCTTAAACTAGGCCTAAGAATGCCTAGAATGGAATGAGGATGCAAAGATGAAATCAGAAGACTGTTTCAAGATTTTTAGAAAAACAGAGTCCCGCTCGAGCGCAGGTTTCCCCGCTCGAGCGGTAATGTGACAAAGGTACACGCTCGAGCGTCAACTTTCCCGCTCGAGCGTACTGTAAAAGTACTGGATGGGTGAAATCTCCGCTCGACGCCCGCTCGAGCTTGAGATATGACTCCGCTCGAGCGGGATGTAAAACAGTGCAGAGATACTGGATGCTCGAATTCCACGCTCGAGCGGCACTTCCCCCGCTCGAGCGGAAGTGCAGAATCTGGGAATTCCAGATTGCACCTCCAAGCTCCAACACCCATACAAATGCATCAAAACCAATCCTCTTGGGCCCATTTTCTGGAAAACATTTATAAACACATAGAATATCCTAGTTCAAAGCTCAATTTTGAGAAATCAAGACCCAAGGGTGTTTAATTCAAACTCAATTTCAAACCAATTTCATGAACAATATGAACACGCAAACATGCATGAATTCAAATCATTTTGAAGCTCCAATTTGATGCTCTAGGGAGCCAATTCTTTTCAAAAACATGGTGAAATCATGGACTTAACATAATTATGAACATGCATGTACCCTTTTGCCATGAAACAACTCAAACTCATCAATTCAAACATGCATACATGAAATAAGCTCTATATCAACATGTATGAACTAAAACAAGGCTTATCTCTACAATTAAACATGGACCATGCAAGAATCAACTTAAAGACAAACCAAAAGGATGAAATTCATACCTAGGTTCCTTAATTACTAGTCTTGAGGTTCAATCTAGCAATCTACACTTCAATTACCAAGCAATTCTTCAAGTTCTCAAGCTAAATCAACAAGAACAATTCTCTCTCTCTCTAACTCTCTCAAGGTCGGCTAAGCCCAAGGAGAAATGGCTGATGAAGTTATGTTGTTCAAGTGCAAGGAGTTCAAATGTGTATGAGTTAGTGGGCACTTAAGGCTAGTTTGGTAAATAAGGCCAACTTAAACAATTGATCAAGATTTAATCTAATTTACGCATACCTAATCAGTTTCCAAATAATTATACCATGAAATCACATTAATTATGACGATCATAAAACTTCAATCAATTCCGGATTCGGCCGCCGATAAGGCCTTCAATTAGCAGTTAAAACACAAAGACATGAACAGATAATTAATCAATCAAACAGACAGAATGTGCAACACAATAGATATACTTGGCTAATTCAGTTTCAATTTCAGTCAGTCAGTTCAGTACTTTTAATCAGTTCAATTATCAGTCATGATCGGTTCAGTTTAACGGTAATCGATGGTTATCGGTAATCAATCAGTCATTAATCGGTAAACAGTATGAGGGTTGTTACATTTTAGCTATGGATATTGTGAAGATTTGGTTGCAGAATCAAATGGGTGATAAATGGATGAATGTTAGCTTGGTTGAATATATATGTATATATATATATATATATAGAGAGAGAGAGATATTCGATGACTTGGTAACGATACTATCATGGAAACTTTCAAAAGATGAAAACTAGTCGGGGTCAATTGTAAAAGTTTACAATTAAAACTTTTTTGCAATGAATATTTAAGCTTTTTAGTGTTTAATATTAACTCAAAAAATTATTATCATGTTATTGTTATCGATTAGAGAAGGAAAAAAAATTGAGATTGTAATTCACAAGTGCCCCTCCCTATATTAAATTCTTGGCTCCACCACATTATGTGATAGTTATACCCTACAATATACCATCGTGGAAGTGTATGAGCAACTTGTACATGATGTGATCTACTCACATCGTGCCAAATTTTAACAATAGCATAATTGATAGTGGTTGTTGGAGTTTCTCTTAGAGCATGTCTGAAAATGCCTTTATTGGTGAAGAAAATAAAGTTAGTACTAGTTTTGAATGAGCAATAATTTCAAAATCAATTCCTCTCTATTTTATACTTAGGGTCATTAATATTCTTTAAATTTAATAAACATTTGATGATCTCATTTTTCAAGATAGAGAGATTATTATTTAGGAAGCCTCTCTCTTTCTCTCTCTCTCTCTCTCTCTCATTTTATTTTTTATTTTTATAGTAAATTGTGGGAGCCGAACTTCATCAAATCCGTAGGGACGAATGAGCGTGTCCGGTCCGGAGGGTAACCTCTACTCGGCACATACCCTAGTCAATCGAAGAGCCAAATAAAATAACCAGTACCCCGGCCAGTAGAATAGAGGCCGAATAGAGGTATATGTAACGGATCAAGGATGGGCCCAGTCCAAAGGCCCATAGAGAATACTATAAATACGGGATCACCTATCAGAGACTAGTATGTGAGAACTATTAAGCTTAACTTAGAATACAAGTAATCCTGAGTGTAAAGACTGACTTGCCCGTCGAAGTGCTAATTCTGGCACCCCCAACCGGAGTGTTTATTCCTTTTCAAGTGACTAGCAGAGGATCATAAGCGTCCCCCAAGATCAGAAGAGTATTTCCAAACCACTTCCCCACAATTGGCGCTGCCTGTGGGAATACTCAAACACATCCATGGCGGGTGTAACGGAAGACCCTTCGATAGTCACTGATGAAACCATGCAGAGAAACGGCCTCACTCCCACAAACATACTTGGACAGGAGACTATCCCCGCAAGACGCGTTTTGAACTTCGCCTCACCCTCGACTTCAAAGCATGAGGCAATGCAAGCGATCATGGAACAAGCAAAGCAAAACGAACAGAGGTTGGAGAACATGATTGTTGAGAACAAACTTCTCCGTCAGGATTTGGCCTTGGAAGTGCTAAAGTCCAAACAAGCTGTAGGCCATGATCCGGAACGACCTGTGAGGGCAGGTGGTCGACGATCTCAAGCCTGACAACAAGACACTGATAGTGACTGCGACTCATTATCCCCGGAGCCCAAAAAGAATGGACGATCTCAAACTTCCAGTTCCTTTAAAGAGAGTCCACTTATAAGGCATAAGCACAGAAGAAACAGCTCAAATGAAGAAGACCAGCATGATCCCTTTGTACGACGGATCGCCAGGGCGGTCCTGCCCAAAAAGTTCAAAGCTCTGTCGTTCACTCTCTATGATGGAAAATTAGACCCCACCGATCACATCCGTCACTACAAGCAAGCCATAACATTACATGCAGACGACAAGGCCCTTATGTGCCAAATATTTCCCAGCAGTTTGGGACCACTAACTGTCAGGTGGTATTATAAATTGGAGTCGGCTTCGATTAAAAGCTTCCACCAACTCTAAAAATCCTTCAGGGCGAGGTTTATCACCAATGAGGTCCAGCCAAAGCAAGCCGATTCCCTCTGGGCAATGCAGATTCAACTGGGGGAAACCCTTCGCGCGTATTCGGCGTGATACTGGGAATGTTTTAATCTGGTAGACGATGCTTGCAATGACTCCATGGCCATCACCGCCTTCAAAATGGGGCTGCATCGCGACAGTGGCCTCCGCAGCTCTTTGACCAGACGGCCTCCCAAAACAGTTTGGTCGTTGATGAAGAAAGTTGAAGAATACTGTAAGGTGGAAGATGATGCCTTGAGGATTAAAGCCGGCAATGTGACCAACAAGACAACTCCTGCTGCTGAAATTGCTCAGCCGTTAAACTCTGTAGCACCTCAGAGCCCTGAACCACGGCATCAGGCAAAACGAGATAAGAGACGGGATTCTCGCCGATCAAGCAACCAATGCTCCCACCGAGCAAGTGAACAGCTGCAAGTTGATAGCAGGAGCACGAGGCACGCCGACAAGAAATATACGGAGTTGGCAGAGCCAATTAGTACGATTATGTCCAAAATCCAACACTTTCCGTTCTTCAAATGGCCGTCGAAAAGGGTGGGACCTCCCGACACGAGAAGAAAGGATAGATGGTGCGAGTATTACAAGGACCATGGCCATGATATCAAGAGTTGTTGTGCATTGAAGGATCACTTGGAGGAATTGGTACAAGATGGTCGGCTACAACAGTACGTCTGAAAAGGCAACTCAACCAAAGTAATAGCCTTAAGACAGGATTCTCCTCCACTCGGTCTTATCCACATGATGTACAGCCTGCCGATGTCATCCGCGGTGCATACTATTCAGTCAAACCTCGACCCTCAAGCTCAACTCACTCTGGCTAAATGACCCCATGAAGCTGCGAGCATTGCTTTTGATGATTCAGATTTGGTCGGAGTGACACTTTCCCACATCGATCCCTTAGTAATTGAGTTACGCGTAAACCGATTCACAGTTGAGCGCGTTCTCATTGATCCGGGGAGCACATCGGAGGTTATGTACTACAAGACATTCACCAAACTCGGCTTCTCCGAATCGGATCTCTCTCCGGCCCCTTATCCACTATTCGGCTTCAATGCCAATCCAGAGTACCCGATAGGGAAAATCACACTACCCGTTCGAGCGGGCTCCTGCACAGTGGATGTAAAATTCTTGGTCGTCAAGCTGCCATCGCCGTACAATCTCATTATGGGACAGACTTGGTTGCACACCATGCAGGTCGTGCCAAGTACGTATCATCAGCTGTTACGCTTCCCGACAGAGCGCGGCATTGAGCAAATCCGTGGCTCCCAGAAATCAGCACAAGCATGTTATCTCCTCACTGGAAAAACGCAAAAGGAGTTGCGAGTGAATTCCATTGAGGTGCCAGATCGGGAGAGCCTGGACGATGTTGGACGGCTCCCGAGTGAAAAGGCCACGGAAGCCCTAGACCGAGTTAAAATCGATGGAAGTCCAGACAAGTTCTTCATGGTCGGCGCCTCCCTGAATCAAATCGACAGACAACAGCTAATTTCTTTCCTGCTCAGCAACCTTGATGTCTTTGCATGGACTCCATACGAGATGTCAGGTATAGATCCTTCCATTTCATAGCACCGTTTGAATGTTGACCCTAAGTGCAAGCCAATCATTCAGAAAAACCGGCGGTCAACCGCAGAGCACACTGTCGCCATTGTTGAGGAGGTTGATAGGTTGCTTGACGCCGGGGCAATCAGGGAAGTGACCTACCCTACATGGCTCTTTAATACAGTGGTTGTGAAGAAAAAAACTGGGACTTGGCGAGTGTGCGTCGATTTCATGGACCTAAACAAAGCCTGCCCCAAGGATTGTTTTTCCCTACCCAGAATTGATCAACTTGTAGATGCGACGGCACGCCATCAACGTATGAGCTTTCTCGATGCTTACAGAGGCTACCATCAGATCGCCATGCATCCTGAGGACCAAAAAAAAAACTGCATTCCTCACTCCAAGAGGAACCTACTGCTATAAGGTTATGCCTTTTGGGCTGAAGAATGGCGTTCAACCGTTTTCACAAAAGTAGAACCAAAAGAAATGAACAATGCATATGGTGCATGAGTTTGTAATGCATACAGCCTGCCAATCTCATCCGCGGTGCATACGATTCAGTCGAGTCCTGACCCTTAGAACCAACTCACTCCGGCTAAACGACCCCATGAAGCTGCAAGCATTTCTTTTGATGATTTAGATCTGGCTGGTGTGACACTTTCCCACATCGATCCCTTGGTAATTGAGTTACGCGTAAACCAATTCACAGTTGAGCGCGTACTCATCGATCCGGGGAGCACATCGGAGGTTATGTACTACAAGACATTCACCAAACTCGGCTTCTTCGAATCGGATCTCTCCCCAGCCCCTTATCCACTATTCGGTTTCAACGCCAATCTAGAGTAACCGTTGGGAAAAATCACACTACCTGTTCGAGCGGGCTCCCGCACAGTGGATTTAGAATTCTTGGTCGTTAAGCTGCCATCGCCCTACAATCTCATTATGGGGTGAACTTGGTTGCACACCATGCAGGTCGTGCCGAGTACGTATCATCAGCTGCTCCGCTTCCCGACAGAACGCGGTATTGAGCAAATCCATGGCTCCCAGAAGTTGGCACAAACATGTTATCTCCTTGCTGAAAAAATGCCAACCTGCTGCTGGTGACCCGTTCATCTTGTATCTGGCAGTTTCCAACAAAGCCGTACTGATAAAGGAAGAGCTTGGGGAGCAGCGACCAGTGTATTATGTGAGCAAGGCAATGGTTGACGCCGAAACACGCTACCTTCCGCTGGAAAAACTCATCCCAGCCCTAGTCATGGCGGCAAGAAAACTGATGCATTACTTCCAGGGACACAGCTTTGGGGTGCTAATAGATTATCCCCTCCGATTAGTACTACGAAGTGCAGAAGCATCAGGACGTGTTTCAAAGTAGGCTCTTGAACTTGGCCAGTACGACATTCAGTTTCTACCTAGAACCTCAGTTAAGGGACAAGTGCTCGCCGACTTTGTTGCCAAATTCACTGGGGTCTTGCCGATTTCAAATTCGATGATATTCGACCGGAGTCGAACTGGAGAATTTATGTTGGGGACATTTGACAGTTGTACTGTGATAGATCATCCAATCAACGGGGCAGCGGAGCAGGAGTTGTAATCATGGCTCCTGACGGCGTAATAATTGAGCAGGCTGTTAAGCTCGGTTTCGAAGCATCAAATAACGAAGCCGAATATGAAGCCCTTCTAGCCGGTTTGCGAAATGCACATCTTCTGGGTACTCAGCGTTTGCTTGTATTTTACGATTCAAAACCGGTGATCAATCAGCTAAAGGGAGAGTACGTGGCAAAAAACGACCGTATGGCGGCTTACATGAAAACAGCCAACTCCTTACTCGCAAAATTTGACCATCATGAATTGAACCAGATAACACGTGATCAGAACACACATGCAGATGCCCTTGCCTGCCTAGCCTCCGCCATTAACTCAAAGATTAAACGGACCATCGAAGTAGGTTTCATCCCGGAGCCGAGCATTGGCCCTTCGAAGGAAGTCCAGGTCAATGTTATAGAAGCTGGACCGAGTTGGATGGATCTCATTGCTGCATTCCTGTCTTCTGAACAGCTCCTAGCGGACAAAAAAGAAGTGCACAAACTGCGAAACAAAGCCCTGCGATACTACTTAGATCCGCAAGGAAAGCTTTATAAAAAATCCCTTTCTGGTCCATACCTGGAGTGTGTACACCCGGACAAAGTCAAAGAGCTTCTGACTGAAATACATGAGGGCAGTTGTGGCGTCTATTCTGGCGAGCGTTCTTTGGCCCATCGAGCTATAACCCAAGGGTATTACTGGCTGACAATGAAAGTTGATGCCGAATTCTATGTGAAAAAGTGCGAATAGTGCCAGAAGTTCTCTTCTTTGACCCACCTACCTGCAGAAGAGCTAAACTCCATAACCAGTCCTTGGCCGTTCGCCCAATGGGGGCTTAACATCGTTGGACCATTGCCTCGTGCCCCGGGTAACAAGCAATTTTTGATTGTCGCGACAAATTATTTTACAAAATGGGTAGAAGAGGAGGCACTAATGCACATCCGAGATTCCGACGTGAAGCGTTTTGTTTGGAGAAACATCATAACGCGATTCGGCATTTCAAGAGCACTCATCTAAGACAACGACACCCAGTTTGATTGTGGCATCTACCGAGAACTACCGAGAATTGTGCAGCAAATATGGTATCCGGCTTATTTCTCCACGTCTGCCTATCCTCAAATCAACGGTCAAGCTGAAGCCTCTAACAAATCCATCTTAGACGGCATCAAGAAAAGGCTGGAGAATGCTAAAGCCAAATGGGTCGAAGAATTGCCGAGTGTGTTGTGGGCTCACCGAACTACACCGAGACGATCTACTGGGGAAACACCATTTGCTCTATGCTTTGGAACCTAGGCAATCATACCCCTGGAGATCGGCCTCCCAACCTTAAGATCGAAAGTTTTTGATATTGGCCAAAATGACATGATGGTGGCCCTGGATTAGATTCTGATCGAAGAACACAGAGACCGTGCCCTTGCATCCACAGCGCGATATCAGCAACAACTTGCTAAGTCGTATAATCGACGTGTTCAGCTGCGCCGTTACATACCAAGAGAGTTGGTCCTGAAGAAGGTACTCCCAGCTGCCAAGAAACTAGCAGATGGAAAATTGGATCCAAACTGGGACGGCCCCTATTAGATTGATTCGATCGCAGGAGTGGGGGCATATCGGCTCAAAGACATGTCTGGAAGGAGTTTGCCATGGCCTTGGAATTCCACGCATTTACGCAAATTTTTTCATTGACCCGACTTGTGGGACATGATGCTTGTTTTGAATGGTTCGCCATGTACATCTCATTTTCTGTAATGCAAAGATCTCTATTTGCTCAATACAAAATCCAGTTCAAAGGTGTTCTGATAAAGCCTCCGGATTCGGAGCGCCCTTCGTGGATACCACGATTGGCCACATAAAGTCTCCGAATTCAGAGCCCTATTGGCGCATGACGTCTTCGGGCCGATAAAGCCTCCGGATTCGGAGCGCCCTTCGTGGATATCACTATTGGCCAAACAAAGTCTCCAGATTTAGAGCCCCATCGGCGCATGACGTCTTTGGGCCGATAAAGCCTCTAGATTCGGAGCGCCCTTTCGTGGATATCACGATTGGCCAAATAAAGTCTTCGGATTTGGAGCCCCATCGGCGCATGACGTTTTTGGGCCGATAAAGCCATCGGATTCAGAGCGCCTTTCGTGGATATCGCGATTGGCTAGTCTCCGAATTCGGAGCCCCATCGGCGCATGACGTCTTTGGGCCGATAAAGCCTCCAGATTCGAAGCGCCCTTCGTGGATATCATGGTTAGCCAAATAAAGTCTCCGGATTCGGAGCCCTATCGGCCAATGACATCTTTAGGCCGATAAAGCCTTCGGATTCGGAACGCCCTTCATGGATATCACGATTGGCCAAATAAAGTCTCCTGATTCGGAGCCCCATCAGCGCATGACGTCTTTGGGCCGATAAAGCCTTCAGATTCAGAGCGCCCTTTGTGGATATCACGATTGGCCAAGTAGTCTCCAGATTCGGAGCCCCATCGGCGCATGACGTCTTTGGGCCGATAAAGCCTCTGAATTCGGAGTGCCCTTCGTGGATATCACGATTGGCCAAATAAAGTCTCCGGATTCGAAGCCCCATCAACGCATGATGTCTTCGGGCCGATAAAGCCTCCGGATTCGGAGCGCCCTTTGTGGATATCACGATTAGTCAAATAATCTTCGGATTCGGAGCCCCATCGACGCATAATGTCTTTGGGCCGATAAAGCCTCCGGATTCGGAGCGCCCTTCGTGGATATCATGATTGGCCAAATAGTCTTCGGATTTAGAGCCCCATCGGCGCATGACGTCTTTGGGCCGATAAAGCCTCCAGATTCGGAGCGCCCTTCGCAGATTTCAGGCTATGCGTAACATAATTATGCCGATTAGATATTTAATGAAGAACGCTTTATTATGGCGAGCCGACAAAAAACCATTTACATATCAAAGCATATAAACATTCGAGGTGAAATGCGTGATTGTGATTAAGTTAGGTTGATCAATGTCTATTCAATCATCTAAAATACGTTTATTCAAACATTTATATAGTAAGACATGTAAACACGTGTGTGCTGAATGAAAATTACAACAAAACACGTTGAAAATAAAATCCGTTTATTCGATCAACCAATAATCACATAATTTTAGAAGCAATCCGCGTTTGAGCATTACAACGAATATTTCTCTTTGGTTTTGTCGATGCCGACCTTCTGGCACGCATGGAAGCCTTGTTCGCAACCCATGCTCCTCGTATTCTCCACGGAAAACATTCTTGCCGTGTCACGGTCGGCGATGGCGTGACTCAACAGCCGTTGAGTCACCCTCTCCTCCACGATCGAGTTGGATTGACCCACCGCACGTGGCTCAGTGGTTTGAGCCTTCCTAAGTTCCTTGAGCTCACGTTCGGCCTTCTCCACGCGTGCCTCCAAACTGCGGATTCTTTCCTCATTCTTCTCTATTTCACGTCGCGCGGCGCGCAGGCGCATGTCGACTTCATAGGCGGTATACAGCCCTTTCACTGCCCCGTGGATGCCCTCTCAAAATACGTCGAAATCCTGTCGACCAACCATCGACTGCTGGACCTCCGGTGGAAAAATCTGTTGAGCAAACTCGACCGCCACACCCGGGTCCTTGATATTGGAATCCTCCTCCGTCATCGATTTATTCCCCATGAAAACTGCAAAACTCAACGGTTGCAGCGCCACGTCGGCCTCATTTCTTGATCGCGGTCACGGAGAACTTCCTCATTGCTGTTTCTCCTTTTGGGGTGATCTACTTCGACGACTTGGAGGTTGACATTTTTTCCATTCTTTGGATGCCCTACCTCCCACACGGGTGGGTTCGCTGCTGTGATTCATTGCAGTATCAAGCTCAGCCAAAGTACGTGCTTCTCCTCTGCTGTTGAAGAAAACTCTATTTGACATTCGCACTTGCCCCAACCTAGTTTAAATCGAGTCTGAATAAAAATAAGTGGAATCACTGGCGCGAACTCACCCCTTTTATTCGTATGTATGCATCGCTCCCGAGGCGATATCATTAATGCCAAACGCCAGAAGCCACATGCCGATCGATCTATGCTGCAGCCACTCCACGAACTAGGCCTATTCGGCTAATGAAGCTCGTGCACTGGCTGGGGCAAAGACAGATTTATTAATCTTATCGGCCAAGTATTTAAGCCAAACGCTGATCGACGGATGCCGCAGCCACTCCACAAACTAGGCCTATTCGGCTAATGAAGCTCGTGCACTGGCTGGGCCAAGGGCAGGTTTATTAATCTTTTCGGCCAAGTATTTAAGCCCAATGTCGATCGATCTATGCTACAGCCACTCTACAAACTAGGCCTATTCGGCTAATGAAGCTCGTGCACTGGCTGAGGCAAGGCCAGATTTATTAATCTTATCGGCCAAGTATTTAAGCCAAACGCCGATCAACGGATGCTGCAGCCATTCCACAAACTAGGCCTATTCAGCTAATGAAGCTCGTGCACTGGTTGGGCCAAGGGCAGGTTTATTAATCTTTTCGGCCAAGTATTTAAGCCCAATGCCGATCGATCTATGCTGTAGCCACTCTACGAACTAGGCCTATTCGGCTAATGAAGCTCGTGCACTGGCTGGGGCAAGGGCAGATATATTAATCTTATCGGCCAAGTATTTAAGCCTAAAGCCGATCGATCTATGCTGCAGCCACTCCACGAACTAGGCCTATTCGACTAATGAAGCTCGTGCACTGGTTAGGGCAAGGACAGATTTATTAATCTTATCGGCCAAGTATTTAAGCCCAATGTCGATCGAGCTATGCCCCAGCCATTCCACGAACTAGTCCTATTCGGCTTATGAAGCTCGTGCATTGGCTGGGGCAAGGGCAGATTTATTAATCTGATCGGCCAAGTATTTAAACCCAATGTCGATCGATACTTGGTATTAAAAATAAAGTGTAGCCATTTTGCATGCAAAAGCAATAACATTCATCAATAACAAAATTTAGCACAGATAAACAGCAAGGCAAAAAAGGAAAATTTTCATAGGGAAATTGGGCACAAATTGTAGCCATTTTACACATGAAAATTGCCAAACAAAAAGCTATAAAAATACATTCGAAAACTCCTAAAACAAAACAACAAAAAAGCTGTAAAAATACATTCGAAAACTCCTAAAACAAAACAACAAAAAAGGTGTCGCCCAAATTAATCCTCAGAGTCAGACTCCAGCGGCTCAATATCCACTTGCTTGTATGGAATTGGCATAGCCAATGTCACATCAGCAGCAGCAAGGGCTTCGAGCCAGCCGTGTTTGAATCCCCGATTTTTAAATTTGGGAACTTCATCTACATATTCGGCGAAGGCAGCACTTTTGTCGGCCTCGAATGCCTTAGAAGCCTTCGAGTCGGCTGCTTCCTTCACCTTCTTTACTTCCTCTAACTCAGCCTCCAGCTTGAAGACCACCTCCTGGGCCGATTTCAGCGCCTCTTCGCTTGCGTTCGCCCTTTTCTCGGCGGCTAATCTCAGTTCATCTGCATTCCGTGCCCCCTCCATCTCGGCTTCGGCCCGCGCGCCTTCCATCTTCGCCCTTAAAGCCTCGAACTCGGCCCTGCTCCTTTGGCCCTCAACTTCCGTTTGAAGACGGCCGAGCTGTTCGATGGTGTCATGATGGTGATGGCCCATCTCTGCTATCCTTCCGACGGTCTGCAAAACAGGAAGTTAAGACCAAAATAGTATTTGCATAAAGTGAAAAGACAAAGTCAAGACATATACCAAAAGAGCCGATTGAGCGGCCAATGCTATTGCAAACAGATCCAACTTCGTCTGGAAAGTCGCCTTGTCAACCGGCAATGAGACGGACGTAGCCATACTGAGTACGACCGCTGGATCTTTAATTACCGAAGCATCAGAGGAGATCGGCATGTTTTTTATCCTCGGTTGAATGACAAAAGGCACGATGACATCCGATCCCTCTAAACGAGGTCGTTTGTCGGCACGGTTTTCTTCTGAGCCGGCCTCAACCTCGGCAGGACGCTTCTCTGCCCTTTGCTCAGCCTCTTGATCAGCCAACACAACCACAGCAGACTCGGCATTTTGGTTTTTTACCGTTTCCTCCTCAATGACAGGCAAGGAGGGCTGAGATTTGACAACAGGCAGGGAGGGCTAAGATTCAGCGGCAGGCAGCACTTCAGATCGAATGGCCTCTGCTCCTCGCCGCACGGCCATCCTCTCCACGTTCGCCTTCTTGGCAAGTTTTGTGAGGCTTAACCCAGCCATGTCTTCAGGGTTTGCACCGGGAAGGTCCTCTAAACCATTAAAAACGTCGTCAAATGGAAGGTCCCCTTGGCCCAAAGTGGACAGAGGGTCGGCTGAATTAAGGTCGACTTCCTCAAAGGCCAACTTCACTGCCTCGTCTACTTCCGTTTCGGATTGATCTGACTCGGTGACCTCAGCTACTTTTGCCTGCTCTGAATCGGACCCCTCGAAACCAACTTGCCTTAAGTTTTTTAAGTCAGACAAAATGAGAACGGTAAGAGACTCTTCACCCTTCGAAATTGGGATGTTTTCTGACGCTGAGAAGGTCATATATGTCAGCTCGTAGTGAAGCAAAACGTGGGCCGCCCTCTCCTGTTTCTAAAGACTCGGACGGCCGAAATATCTTAGCGCGATTTTGATTTTCGAAAGAACAGCGTCGTCGGTTGAGGTCAGGACTTTCTTCAATTCGTTTCCTGCATAAGCAAAACCATTAGGTCTCAAAAGGAAGCTTTGCAAATATAACAAAAGAAAAATAAACACAATAAGCTATACGGCCACCTGGTTCACCCCTCCGCCTAAGAATAGGATCGAGGCGATACTCGCCTTCGCCGTATTCCCAGTTACCTTGGACGACGACCATAACATCATCGACTCGCTTTCCAGAGCTGGAAAGCATAGTCACTAGTTGATGGTCGGTGTCCTTGGCCCTAAGGAAATAACATCTGTGCCGACCAAAAGACTTGGCCAAGGCATAACAATGCCGAATAGCAGGAAT
>NW_021026101.1:2093170-2122566 GCF_004153795.1 Camellia sinensis
CCTCTTGCATGATGGCAGATATGTAATTATGGTGTTTACTTACCATATCTCATGCATTGGGGTCCAAACACTGGGACACTTATTCAGACACTCTTGCAAGATGGCAGATATGTAATTATGGTGTTTACTTGCCATTTCTCATGCATTAGGGTTTAAACACTGGGACACTTATTCGGACACTCTTGCATGATGGCAGATATGTAATTATGGTGTTTATTTTCCATTTCTCATGCATTACGGTATAAAGACTCGGACACATATTCAGACCCTCTTGCATTATGGCAGATATGTAGTTATGGTGTTTAGTTGCCATTTCCCAGGCATTAGGGCTTAAACACACGGACACTTATTCCGACCCTCTTGCATGATGGCAGATATGTAATTAAGGTGTTTACTTGCCATTTCTCATGCATTAGGGTTTAAACACTCGGACACTTATTCGGACCCTCTTGCATGATGTCAGATATGCAATTATGGTGTTTACTTGCCATTTCTTATGCATTAGGGTTTAAACACTCGGACACTTATTCGAGCCCTTTTGCATGATGGCTGAGCTGTAAATTTGGTGTTTGTTTGCCATTTCTCATGCATTAGGGTTTAAACACTCGGACACATATTCGGACCCCCTTGCATGATGGCAGATACGTAATTATGGTGTTTACTTGCCATTTCTCATGCATTAGTGTTTAAACACCCAGACACTTATTCCGACCCTCTTGCATGATGGCAGATATGTAATTATGGTGTTTACTTGGCATTTCTCATGCATTATGTTTAAACACTCAAACACTTATTTGGACCCACTTTTATGATGGCAGATATGTAATTATTTTGTTTACTTGCCATTTCTCATGCATTAGGGCGTAAAACTCTGACACTTATTCGGACCGTCTTGCTTGATGGCAGTTATGTAATTATGGTGTCTATTTGCCATTTCTCATGCATTAGGGTTTAAACACTCGAACATTTATTCGGACCCTCTTGCATGATAGCAGATATGTAATTATGGTGTTTATTTTCCATTTCCCATGCATTACGGTATAAACACTCGGACACATATTCGGACCCTCTTGCATTATGACAGATATGTAGTTATGGTGTTTAGTTGCCATTTCCCAGGCATTAGGGCTTAAACACACGGACACTTATTCAGACCCTCACTTATTCGTCATGCATTAGGGTTTAAACACTCGGACACTTATTCGTCATGCATTAGGGTTTAAACACTCGGACACTTATTCGTCATGCATTAGGGTTTAAACACTCGGACACTTATTCGTCATGCATTAGGGTTTAAACACTCGGACACTTATTCGTCATGCATTAGGGTTTAAACACTCGGACACTTATTCGTCATGCATTAGGGTTTAAACACTCGGACACTTATTCGTCATGCATTAGGGTTTAAACACTCGGACACTTATTCGTCATGCATTAGGGTTTAAACACTCGGACACTTATTCGTCATGCATTAGGGTTTAAACACTCGGACACTTATTCGTCATGCATTAGGGTTTAAACACTCGGACACTTATTCGTCATGCATTAGGGTTTAAACACTCGGACACTTATTCGTCATGCATTAGGGTTTAAACACTCGGACACTTATTCGTCATGCATTAGGGTTTAAACACTCGGACACTTATTCGTCATGCATTAGGGTTTAAACACTCGGACACTTATTCGTCATGCATTAGGGTTTAAACACTCGGACACTTATTCGTCATGCATTAGGGTTTAAACACTCGGACACTTATTCGTCATGCATTAGGGTTTAAACACTCGGACACTTATTCGTCATGCATTAGGGTTTAAACACTCGGACACTTATTCGTCATGCATTAGGGTTTAAACACTCGGACACTTATTCGTCATGCATTAGGGTTTAAACACTCGGACACTTATTCGTCATGCATTAGGGTTTAAACACTCGGACACTTATTCGTCATGCATTAGGGTTTAAACACTCGGACACTTATTCGTCATGCATTAGGGTTTAAACACTCGGACACTTATTCGTCATGCATTAGGGTTTAAACACTCGGACACTTATTCGTCATGCATTAGGGTTTAAACACTCGGACACTTATTCGTCATGCATTAGGGTTTAAACACTCGGACACTTATTCGTCATGCATTAGGGTTTAAACACTCGGACACTTATTCGTCATGCATTAGGGTTTAAACACTCGGACACTTATTCGTCATGCATTAGGGTTTAAACACTCGGACACTTATTCGTCATGCATTAGGGTTTAAACACTCGGACACTTATTCGTCATGCATTAGGGTTTAAACACTCGGACACTTATTCGTCATGCATTAGGGTTTAAACACTCGGACACTTATTCGTCATGCATTAGGGTTTAAACACTCGGACACTTATTCGTCATGCATTAGGGTTTAAACACTCGGACACTTATTCGTCATGCATTAGGGTTTAAACACTCGGATTGCCATTTCTCATGCATTAGGGTTTAAACACTGGGACACTTATTCGGACCCTCTTGCATGATGGCAGATATGTAATTATGGTGTTTATTTGCCATTTCCCATGCATTACGGTATAAACACTCGGACACTTATTCGGACCCTCTTGCATTATGGTAGATATGTAGTTGTGGTGTTTAGTTGCCATTTCCCAGGCATTAGGGCTTAGACACTCGGACACTTATTCGGACCCTCTTGCATGATGGCAGATATGTAATTATGATGTTTACTTGTCATCTCTCATCCATTAGGGCTTAAACACTCGGACACTTATTCGGACCCTCTTGCATGATGGCAGATATGTAATTATGGTGTTTATTTGCAATTTCCCATGCATTACGGTATAAATACTCGGACACTTATTCGGACCCTCTTGCATTATAGCAGATATGTAATTATGGTGTTTAGTTGCCATTTCCCATGCATTAGGGCTTAAACACTCGGAAACTTATTCAGACCCTCTTGTGTGATGGTAGATATGTAATTATGGTGTTTACATGTCGTTTCTCATGCATTAGGGCTTAAACACTCGAACACTTATTCGGTCCCTCTTGCATGATTGCAGATATGTAGTTACGGTGTTTACTTGCCATTTCTCATGCATTAGGGTTTAAACACTCGGACACTTATTCCGACCCTCTTGCATGATGGCAGATATGTAATTATGGTGTTTACTTAACATATCTCATGTATTAGGGTCCAAACACTGGGACACTTATTCGGGCACTCTTGCAAGATGGCAGACATGTAATTAAGGTGTTTACTTGCCATTTCTCATGCAATAGGGTTTAAACACTCGGACACTTATTCGGACCCTCTTGCATGATGTCAGATATGTTATTATGGTGTTTACATGCCATTTCTTATGCAATAGGGTAAAAATACTCGGACACTTATTCAGACCCTCTTGCATGATGGAAGGTATGTAATTATGGTGTTTACTTGCCATTTCTCATGCATTAGGGCTTAAACACTCAGACACTTATTCGAACTCTCTTGCATGAGGGCAAATATGTAATTATGCTGTTTATTTTCCATTTCTCAAGCATTTGGGTTTAAACGCTCGGACACTTATTCGGACCCTCTTGCATGATTGCAGATATGTAATTGTGGTGTTTACTTGCCATTTCACATGCATTAGGGTTTAAACACTCAAACACTTACTTGGACCCTCTTGCATGATGGCAGATATGTAATTATGTTGTTTACTTGCCATTGCTCATGCATTAGGGCTTAAAACTCTGACACTTATTCTGACCCTCTTGGATGATGGCAGATATGTAATTATGGTGTCCATTTGCCATTTCTCATGCATTAGGGTTTAAACACTGGGACACTTATTCGGACCCTCTTGCATGATGGCAGATATGTAATTATGGTGTTTACTTGCCATTTCTCATGCATTAGGGTTTAAACACTCGGACACTTGTTCCTACCCTCTTGCATGATGGTAGATATGTAATTATGGTGTGTACTTGCCGTTTCTCATGCATTAGGGTTTAAACGCTGGCACACTTATTCTAACCCTCTTGCATGATGGCAGATACGTAATTTTGGTGTTTATTTTCCATTTCTCATGCAATAGGGTTTAAACACTCGGACAATTATTCGGACCCTCTTGCATGATGGCAGATTTGTAACTATGGTGTTTACTTACCATATCTCATGCATTAAGGTCCAAACACTGGGACACTTATTCAGACACTCTTGCAAGATGGCAGACATGTAGTTGAGGTGTTTACTTGCCATTTCTCATGCATTAGGGTTTAAACCCTCGGACACTTATTCGGACCCTCTTTCATGATGTCAAATATGTAATTATGGTGTTTACTTTCCATTTCTTATGCATTAGTGTTTATTTTCCATTTCTCATGCATTAGGGTTTAAACACTCGGACACATATTCGGCCCCCTTGCAAGATGACAGATACGTAATTATGGTGTTTACTTCCCATATCTCATGCATTAGTCTTTAAACAGCCAAACACTTATTCTGACCCTCTTGCATGATGGCAGATATGTAATTATGGTGTTTACTTCCCATTTTTCAAGCATTAGGGTTTAAACACTCGGACACTTATTCGCACCCTCTTGCCTGATGGCAGATATGTAATTATGGTGTCTATTTTCCATTTCTCATGCATTGCGGTTTAAACACTTGGACACCTATTCAGACCATCTTGCATGATGGCAGATATGAAATTATCATGTTTACTTGCCATTTCTCTTGCAATAGCGCTTTAACACTCGGACACTTATTCGGACCCTCATGCATGATGGCAGATATGCAATTATGGTGTTTATTTATCATTTCTCGTGCATTAGGGTTTAAACACTAGGACACTTATTCGGACCTTATTGCATGATGGCGGATATGTAATTATGGTGTTTAATCGCCATTTCACATGTATTAGGGTTTAAACACTCGGACACTTATTCTGACCCTCTTGCATCATGGGAGATATGTAATTACGGTGTTTATTTTCCATTTCTCATGTATTAGGGATTAAACACTTGGACACTTATTCGGATCCTCTTGCATGATGGCAGATATGTAATTATGGTGTTCACTTGCCATTTCTCTTGCATTTGGGTTTAAACACTCGGACACTTATTCGGACCCATTTGCATGATGGCAGATATGTAATTATGTTGTTTAC
Organism: Camellia sinensis; assembly: GCF_004153795.1. Classification (NCBI taxonomy): domain Eukaryota; kingdom Viridiplantae; phylum Streptophyta; class Magnoliopsida; order Ericales; family Theaceae; genus Camellia; species Camellia sinensis. Next base: position 2,098,320 of record NW_021026101.1, read on the forward strand.
TTGCCATTTCTCATGCATCAGGGCTTAAGCACTCGGACACTTATTCGGACCCTCTTGAATGATGGCAGATATGTAATTATGTTGTTTATTGGCCATTTCTCATGCATTTGCACTTAAACACTCGGACACTTATTCAGACCCTCTTGCATGATGGCAGATATGCAATTTTGGTGTTTATTTTCCATTTCCCAGGCATTACGGTTTCAACACTCGGACACTTACTCGTACCCTCTTGCATGATGGCAGATATGTAGTTATGGTGTTACTTGCTATTTCCCATGCAATTGGGCTTAAAGACTCGGATACTTATTCGGACCCTATTGCATGATAGCAGATATGTAATTATGGTGTTTACTTGCCATTTCTCATGCATTAGGGCTTAAACACTCAGACACTTATTCGGACCCTCTTGCATGATGGCAGATATACAATTATGGTGTTTATATTTCATTTCTCATGCGATAGGGTTTAAACACTCGGACACTTATTCGGACCCTCTTGCATGATGGCGGATCTGTAATTATGGTGTTTATTTGCCATTTCTCATGCACTAAGGTTTAAACACTCGGACACTTATTCCGACCCTCCTGCATGACGGCAGATATGTAATTTTGGTGTTTACTTGCCATTTCTCATGCATTAGGTTTTAAACACTCAGACACTTATTCGGACCCTCTTGCATGATGGCAGATATGTAATTATGGTGTTTACTTGCCATTTCTCATGCATTAGGGCTTAAACACTCGGACACTTATTTGAACTCTCTTCCATGATGGCAGATATGTAATTATGGTGTTTATTTTCCATTTCTCAAGCATTTGGGTTTAAACACTCGGATACTTATTCGGACCCTCTTGCATGATGGCAGATATGTAATTATGGTGTTTATTTGCCATTTCTCATGCATTGGGGTTCAAACACTCTAACACTTATTTGGACCCTCTTGCATGATGGCAGATATGTAATTATGTTGTTTACTTGCCATTTCTCATGCATTAGGGCTTAAAACTCTGACACTTATTCGGACCCCCTTGCATGATGGCAGATATGTAATTGTGGTGTCTATTTGCCATTTCTCATGCATTAGGGTTTAATCACTCGGACATTTATTCGGACCCCCTTGCATGATAGCAGATATGTAATTATGGTGTATATTTGCCATTTCCCATGCATTACGGTATAAACACTCGGGGACACTTATTCGGACCCTCATGCATTATGGCAGATATGTAGTTATGGTGTTTAGTTGCCATTTCCCAAGCATTAGGGCTTAAACACTCGGACACTTATTCGGACCCTCTTCCATGATGGCAGATATTTAATTATGATGTTTACTTGTCATTTCTCATCCATTAGGGCTTAAACACTCGGACACTTATTCCGACCCTCTTGCATGATGGCAGATATGTAATTATGGTGTTTACTTGCCATTTCTCATGCATTAGGGTTTAAACACTGGGACACTTATTCAGACACTCTTGCATGTTGGCAGATATGTAATTATGGTGTTTATTTTCCATTTCTCATGCATTACGGTATAAACACTCGGACACATATTCAGACCCTCTTGCATTATGGCAGATATGTAGTTATGGTGTTTAGTTGCCATTTCCCAGGCATTAGGGCTTAAACACACGGACACTTATTCCGACCCTCTTGCATGATGGCAGATATGTAATTATGGTGTTTACTTGCCATTTCTCATGCATTAGGGTTTAAACACTCGGACACTTATTCGGACCCTCTTGCATGATGTCAGATATGTAATTATGGTGTTTACTTGCCATTTCTTATGCATTAGGGTTTAAACACTCGAACACTTATTCGAGCCCTCTTGCATGATGGCTGATATATAAATTTGGTGTTTGTTTGCCATTTCTCATGCATTAGGGTTTAAACACTCGGACACAAATTCGGACCCCCTTGCATGATGGCAGATACGTAATTATGGTGTTTACTTGCCATTTCGCATGCATTAGTGTTTAAACACCCAGACACTTATTCCGACCCTCTTGCATGATGGCAGATATGTAATTATGGTGTTTACTTGGCGTTTCTCATGCATTAGTGTTTAAACACTCAAACACTTATTTGGACCCTCTTGCATGATGGCAGATATATAATTATTTTGTTTACTTGCCATTTCTCATGCATTAGGGCGTAAAACTCTGACACATATTCGGACCCTCTTGCTTGATGGCAGTTATGTAATTATGGTGTCTATTTGCCATTTCTCATGCATTAGGGTTTAAACACTCGAACATTTATTCGGAGCCTCTTGCATGATAGCAGATATGTAATTATGGTGTTTATTTTCCATTTCCCATGCATTACGGTATAAACACTCGGACACATATTCGGACCCTCTTGCATTATGGCATATATGTAGTTATGGTGTTTAGTTGCCATTTCCCAGGCATTAGGGCTTAAACACACGGACACTTATTCGGATCCTCTTGCATGATGGCAGATATGTAATTATGATGTTTACTTGTCATTTCCCATCCATTAGGGCTTAAACACTCGGACACTTATTCGGACCCTCTTGCATGATGGCAGATATGTAATTATGGGGTTTATTTGAAATTTCCCATGCATTACGGTTTAAACACTCGGGCACTTATTCGGACCCTCTTGCATGATGGCAGATATGTAGTTATGGTGTTTACTTGCCATTTCTCATGCATTAGGGTTTAAACACTCGGACACTTATTCCGACCCTTTTGCATGATGGCAGATATGTAATTCTGGTGTTTACTTACCATTTCTCATGCATTAAGGTTTAAACACTAGGACACTTATTTGGACCCTCTTGCATGATGGCAGATTTGTAATTATGGTGTTTATTTTCCATTTCTCATGCAATAGGGTTTAAACACTTGGACAATTATTCAGACCCTCTTGCAGGATGGCAGATATGTAATTATGGTGTTTACTTAACATATCTCATGCATTAGGGTCCAAACACTGGGACACTTATTCGGACACTCTTGCAAGATGGCAGACATGTAATTCAGGTATTTACTTGCCATTTCTCATGCAATAGGGTTTAAACACTCGGACACGGATTCGGACCCTATTGCATGATGTCAGATATGTAATTATGGTGATTACTTGCCATTTCTTAAGCATTAGGGCTTAAACACCCAGACACTTATTCGGACCATCTTGCATGATGTCAGATATGTAATTATGGTGTTTACTTGCCATTTCTCATGCATTAGGGCTTAAACACTCGGACATTTATTCGAACTCTCTTGCATGATGGCAGATAAGTAATTATGGTGTTTATTTTCCATTTCTCGAGCATTAGGGTTTAAACACTCGGACACTTATTCGGACCCTTTTGCATGATTGCAGATATGTAATTATGGTGTTTACTTGCCATTTCTCATCCATTAGGGTTTAAACACTCAAACACTTATTTGGACCCTCTTGCATGATGGCAGATATGTGATTATGTTGTTTACTTCCCATTTCTCATGCATTAGGGCTTAAAACTCTAACACTTACTCGGACCCTCTTGCATGATGGCAAATATGTAATTATGGTGTCTACTTGGCATTTCTAATGCATTAGGGTTTAAACACTCGGACATTTATTCGGACCCTCTTGTATGATGGTAGATATGTAATTATGGTGTTTATTTGCCATTTCCCATGCATTACGGTATAAACACTCGGACACTTATTCGGACCCTCTTGCATTATGGTTGACATGTAGTTGTGGTGTTTAGTTGCCATTTCCCAGGCATTAGGGCTTCAACACTCGGACACTTATTCGGACCCTCTTGCATGATGGCAGATATGTAATTATGATGTTTACTTGTCATTTCTCATCCATTAGGGCTTAAACACTCGGACACTTATTCGGACCCTCTTGCATGATGGCAGATATGTAATTATGGTGTTTATTTGCAATTACCCATGCATTACGGTTTAAACACTTGGGCACTTATTCGGACCCTCTAGCATGATGGCCGATATGTAATTATGGTGTTTATTTTCCATTTCTCATGCATTAGGGCTTCTAACTCTGACACTTATTCGGACCCTCTTGCATGATGGCAGATATGTAATTAAGGTGTCTATTTGCCATTTCTCATGCAGTAGGGGTTAAACACTCGGACATTTATTCGGACCCTCTTGCATGATGGCAGATATGTAATTATGGTGTTTATTTGCCATTTCCCATGCATTACGGTATAAATACTCGGACACTTATTCAGACCCTCTTGCATTATAGCAGATATGTAATTATGGTGATTAGTTGCCATTTCCCATGCATTAGGGCTTAAACACTCGGAAACTTATTCAGACCCTCTTGTGTGATGATAGATATGTAATTATGGTGTTTACATGTCGTTTCTCATGCATTAGGGCTTAAACACTCGGACACTTATTCGGTCCCTCTTGCATGATTGCAGATATGTAGTTATGGTGTTTACTTGCCATTTCTCATGCATTAGGGTTTAAACACTCGGACACTTATTCCGACCCTCTTGCATGATGGCAGATATGTAATTATGGTGTTTACTTAACATATCTCATGCATTAGGGTCCAAACACTGGGACACTTATTCGGACACTCTTGCAAGATGGCAGACATGTAATTAAGGTGTTTACTTGCCATTTCTCATGCGATAGGGTTTAAACGCTCGGACACTTATTCGGACCCTCTTGCATGATGTCAGATATGTAATTATGGTGTTTACTTGCCATTTCTTATGCATTAGGGTAAAAATACTCGGACACTTATTCAGACCCTCTTGCATGATGGAAGGTATGTAATTATGGTGTTTACTTGCCATTTCTCATGCATTAGGGCTTAAACACTCGGACACTTATTCGAACTCTCTTGCATGATGGCAAATATGTAATTATGCTGTTTATTTTCCATTTTTCAAGCATTTGGGTTTAAACGCTCGGACACTTATTCGGACCCTCTTGCATGATTGCAGATATGTAATTGTGGTGTTTACTTGCCATTTCACATGCATTAGGGTTTAAACACTCAAACACTTACTTGGACCCTCTTGCATGATGGCAGATATGTAATTATGTTGTTTACTTGCCATTGCTCATGCATTAGGGCTTAAAACTCTGACACTTATTCTGACCCTCTTGCATGATGGCAGATATGTAATTATGGTGTCCATTTGCCATTTCTCATGCATTAGGGTTTAAACACTGGGACACTTATTCGGACCCTCTTGCACGATGGCAGATATGTAATTATGCTGTTTATTTTCCATTTCTCATGCAATAGGGCTTAAACACTTGGCCAATTATTCGGACCCTCTTGCATGATGGCAGATATGTAATTATGGTGTTTACTTACCATATCTCATGCATTAGGGTCCAAACACTGGGACACTTATTCGGACACTCTTGCAAGCTGGCAGACATGTAATTAAGGTGTTTACTTGCCATTTCTCATGCATTAGGGTTTAAACACTCGGACACTTATTCGGACCTTCTTGCATGATGTCAGATATGTTATTATGGTGTTTACATGCCATTTCTTATGCAATAGGGTAAAAATACTCGGACACTTATTCAGACCCTCTTGCATGATGGAAGGTATGTAATTATGGTGTTTACTTGCCATTTCTCATGCATTAGGGCTTAAACACTCAGACACTTATTCGAACTCTCTTGCATGAGGGCAAATATGTAATTATGCTGTTTATTTTCCATTTCTCAAGCATTTGGGTTTAAACGCTCGGACACTTATTCGGACCCTCTTGCATGATGGCAGATAGGTAATTATGGTGTTCACTTGCCATTTCTCATGCATTAGGGTTTAAACAGTCGGACACTTATTCGGACCCTCTTGCATGATGGCAGATATGTAATTATGGTGTTTATTTGCCATTTCTCATGCATTAGGGGTTAAACACTCGGACATTTATTCGGACCCTCTTGCATGATGGCAGATATGTAATTATGGTGTTTATTTGCCATTTCCCATGCACTACGGTATAAACACTCGGACACTTATTCGGACCCTCTTGCATTATAGCAGATATGTAGTTATGGTGTTTAGTTGCCATTTCCCAGGCATTACGGCTTAAACACTCGGACACTTATTCGGACCCTCTTGCATGATGGCAGATATGTAATTATGGTGTTTATTTGCAATTTCCCATGCATTACGGTTTAAACACTCAGACACTTATTCGGTCCCTCTTGCATTATGGCAGATATATAGTTTTGGTGTTTACTAGCCATTTCCCATGCATTAGGGCTTAAACACTCGGACACTTTTTCGGACCCTCTTGTATGATGGCAGATATGTAATTATGGTGTTTACATGTCATTTCTCATGCATTAGGGCTTAAACACTCGGACACTTATTCGGACCCTCTTGCCAGATTGCGGATATGTAGTTATGGTGTTTACTTGCCATTTCTCATGCATTAGGGTTTAAACACTCGGACACTTATTCGGACCCTCTTGCGTGATGGCAGATATGTAATTTTGGTGTTTACTGGCCATTTCTCATGCATTAGCGCTTAAAACTCTGACAGTTATTCGGACCCTCTTGCATGATGACAGATATGTAATTATGGTGTCTATTTGCCATTTCTCATACATTTGGGTTTAAACACTCGGACACTTATTCGGACCCTCTTGCATGATGGCAGATATGTAATTATGGTGTTTATTTGCCATTTCCCATGCATTACGGTATAAACACTCGGACACTTATTCGGACCCTCTTGCATTATGGCAGATATGTAGTTATGGTGTTTAGTTGCCATTTCCCAGGCACTAGGGCTTAAACACTCGGACACTTATTCGGACCCTCTTGCACGATGGCAGATATGTAATTATGATGTTTACTTGTCATTTCTCATCCATTAGGGCTTAAACTGTCACACCCCAAACCTGCCCTAGAAGTTTGGTCATGACCATTTCTGAAACGAACACTTAACCTGTTATATATAATATATGGGGCCTGAACGGAAGCATTAAATATCAAAATTTGACAATATAAACAAACTCCATTGAGCTACTACTATCATGCCAGGATCTCAAACTTTGAACAGACAAATAAAATCTAAAACATACACCTGAATGTCGGATATATATATACATATATATATATAAGCCCAGCTCTATAATTGGGCATACAACAAAAACGTTTCGGAAGAAAGTATTATACACATTCAAGCTTAGGCTAACAACTAAAGTGCAAAACCTAAGTTCGTCAAAACTTCATGAAATTAAGAGCAGCTTCTCTTAGGCTTGGACATGGAACGGTTGACCAAAGAGGACAAGCGTCATGGCTTAGGACTGACCACTTGGTTGGTTACCTACAGAAACAGACATAACATAGGGTGAGCCAAGCTCAGTGAATAGTATGATACATAAATGCACAATTTAAACAACAAAGTGGCCCTTGGCCTCATAAGTTCACAAATTCACAAAGTGGCCCTTGGCCTCATAAGTTCACAAATTCACAAAGTGGCCCTTGGCCTCATAAGTTCACAAATTCACAAAGTGGCCCTTGGCCTCATAAGTTCACAAATTCACAAAGTGGCCCTTGGCCTCATAAGTTCACAAATTCACAAAGTGGCCCTTGGCCTCATAAGTTCACAAATTCACAAAGTGGCCCTTGGCCTCATAAGTTCACAAATTCACAAAGTGGCCCTTGGCCTCATAAGTTCACAAATTCACAAAGTGGCCCTTGGCCTCATAAGTTCACAAATTCACAAAGTGGCCCTTGGCCTCATAAGTTCACAAATTCACAAAGTGGCCCTTGGCCTCATAAGTTCACAAATTCACAAAGTGGCCCTTGGCCTCATAAGTTCACAAATTCACAAAGTGGCCCTTGGCCTCATAAGTTCACAAATTCACAAAGTGGCCCTTGGCCTCATAAGTTCACAAATTCACAAAGTGGCCCTTGGCCTCATAAGTTCACAAATTCACAAAGTGGCCCTTGGCCTCATAAGTTCACAAATTCACAAAGTGGCCCTTGGCCTCATAAGTTCACAAATTCACAAAGTGGCCCTTGGCCTCATAAGTTCACAAATTCACAAAGTGGCCCTCGGCCTCATAAGTTCACAAATTATACCTTTCATATCTTCACAAATTATTTCTTTCATAAGTTCACAAGTTATTCCTTTCATATCTTCACAATTTATATCTTTCATAATTTCACATAACCAGGTGACCCATAAGCAGAAACGAAGTGAATAAACATAACATAATAATGCCAGGTTCATACAAATACCGTTCACAATGGTGCACATAAATTTCCCTTTATGATTCATTACATGTAGCCATAGTCATCTTACATATAACAAAGTATTAATAATAATTATTTACAGAAACACATGTGTCGTTACAGTACTATTCATGAGAATAGAACAATTCGCACCATAACGAGAGTCATGTAACAATGTTATTGATATTCAATTCTTTGACGTATAAGGAAACCCATGGTTCTGTTCGATTTTCATTTCGTTAATCCATTTTAGGCAGATGTCTATGTCATAAAACATGTATCGAACTAAATAAGGCTGTAGGAGTCCAGGATAGGACGTTCAAAATGTCATGTTCTCATTAAGCGGGGTTTATATTCATAATCCCTTCTTGCCAACCAGTTGCATAATATTAATAATTCTTGTGCGGAGTTATAGGTAATTTACAGGTTATTATACATTAAGGATAACCATTAACCATAATCAGAATGTAGAGTAGTTTCAGCGTCATACCGAAGTGCACATAATCTTTTAATGTTCTCACCGATCCCTAAACAACATAAATGCTTACAAAGAACAGTGCGTTAACAATAAGAATTATTTACGGTAAGTAAACGTACGATTGCAGAACTACTACTCACCGTGATCAGTTCCCGGTGGTAATAGGACGATGTTCTCGTCTCGACCTACAAGTACAGTGCACAACACATAATATGAGATTATACTCGATCATTTACTTATTCTCTTTGATCATTCACTTAATTAGCCATGGTGGTACCAAGCTCATTATTTCTTAATAAGTTATACTCCATGTCACAGAAACAGGAGAAATCAATGGAAAAATGGTTTAGGTGAAGAAATGGTATAACATTAGTTGACAGAAAGTGAACAGTCGTCACCAATTTGGGCATAACTATTTTTGTATTTAGAATTTGGGAGTGAGACCACTTTCATTGGAAACTAGACTTCCGGGGCTTGATTTTAGGCTCAAGAATCACTCAAAACGGAGCCCCGAGGCAAAAGATATGCTCATTCAAAGATGGCTGGACAAAGCTGTCTCCCGCACGTGCGGGAAACAGGGCCGCACGTGCGGCTCTGGGCAGATTGCTGTCCGAAAATGGCTGAAACTTTGGGGCTTTTCATTTTCAAAATCAAACCTTAATTACATGCAAATCAAAGTCCAAAACCCTTTAATACATGACCAATTTCACAATATTATTCTCCATCAACCATCATAACCTCAAAATACACAAATATAATGCCTATACTTCTTCAATCAAGAAATTCTAAGGAAATCAAGGTTCCATCAATATATATACATAAAACCCTAACTCAAATGGGTTCAAAGCTTCCCTTATTATCATGATTTCATGAAATTGATGTCTCAAACATAAGGATTCAAGATAGATGATCATACCTTAGTTCCATCCTTGTCTTTCTCCTATTCCTCCCAAGCTTCCCATGGATGATCTTCTTTTTCTTTCTTCACCCCCTTCAAGCATCTTCAAAACCCCATGAGTGTTGATTAGAGGAGCTTTCCTCTTCTTCCTTCCCTCTCTCTCACGGTTCTCTTCTCTCTCCCCCAAATATTTTATTTGACTTCCAAATGATAAGTTCACCACTCACATAGCTTAATCATATATACATATAACCAACACCTAAGCTTTTAACAATAGGAATAGCCAAACACGCCCTTACGAATCGCGAAAAATTAGATTTCAATTACAGTTCCCAGGTGACTCTAAAAATTGTGCTGATCATAAATATGTCCCCTATTCTGGTTTCTGAAGCCTCTAGGGCCTTCAATTTGCAGTATAAAGTTAACCACCTAGACATACATTAACGAGTCAGACAAAATAGATTTCCAATTAATTTACCCCAATAGTTCTAAAAATTCCCATTAAAATACCCAAGTACTCAAATTTTGATTTCTGAACCCGTAAAGGTCAGTAATTCCAATTTTACAGTCGTGGCTCAACAAATAATTCCTCACTTTGAACACATATAAATAAATCAAAATGCATTAACACAATAGGCCGCAAAGGTAATCTCTAATACGGATTTTGGGGTCGTTACATAAACACTCGGGCACTTAATCGGACCGTCTTGCGTGATGGCAGATATGTAATTATGGTGTTTATTTGCAATTTCCCATGCATTAGGGTTTAAACACTCGGACACTTATTCGGACTCTCGTGCATGATGGCAGATATGTAGTTATGGTTTTTACTTGCCATTCGCCATGCATTAAGGCTTAAACACTCGGACACTTATTCGGACCCTCTTGCATGATGGCAGATGTGTAATTATGGTGTTTACTTGCCATTTCTGATGCATTAGAGTTTAAACACTCGGACACTTACTCCTACCCTCTTGCATGATGGCAGATATCTAATTATGGTGTGTACTTGCGATTTCTCATGCATTAGGGTTTAAACGTGGGGACACTTATTCGGACCCTCTTGCATGATGGCAGATACGTAATTATGGTATTTATTTTCCATTTCTCATGCAATAGGGTTTAAACACTCGGACAATTATTCGGACCCTCTTGCATGATGGCAGATATGTAACTATGGAATTTACTTACCATATCTCATGCATTAGGGTCCAAACACTAGGACACTTATTCGGACACTCTTGCAAGATGGCAGATATGTAATTGAGGTGTTTACATGCCATTTCTCATGCATTAGGGTTTAAACACTCGGACACTTATTCGGACCCTCTTTCACGATGTCAGATATGTAATTATGGTGTTTACCTGCCATTTCTTATGCATTAGGGTTCAAACACTCGGACACTTATTCGGACCCTATTGCATGATGGCTGATATGTAAATATGGTGTTTTTTTACCATTTCTCATGCATTAGGGTTTAAACACTCGGACACATATTCGGACCCCCTTGCATGATGGTAGATACGTAATTATGGTGTTTGCTTCCCATATCTCATGCATTACTGTTTAAACACCCAGACACTTATTCCGACCCTCTTGCATGATGGCAGATATGAAACTATGGTGTTTACTTCCCATTTTTCAAGCATTAGGGTTTAAACACTCGGACACTTATTCGCACCCTCTTGCAAGATGGTAGATATGTAATTATGGTGTCTATTTGCCATTTCTCATGCATTGCGGTTTAAACACTTGGACACCTATTCGGACCAACTTGCATGATGGTAGATATGAAATTATGGTGTTTACTTGCCATTTCTCTTGCATTAGCGCTTTAACACTTTGACACTTATTCGGACACTCATGCATGATGGCAGATTTGTAATTCTGGTGTTTATTTATCATTTCTCATGCATTAGGGTTTAAACACTTGGACACTTATTCGGACCCTATTGCATGATGGCAGATATGTAATTATGGTGTTTAATCGCCATTTCTCATGTATTAGGGTTTAAACACTCGGACACTTTTCCTGACCCTCTTGCATGATGGCAGATATGTAATTATGGTGTTTACTTTCCATTTCTCATGCATTAGGGTTTAAACACTCGGACACATATTCTGACCCTCATGCGTCATGGCAGATATGTAATTATGGTGTTTATTTTCCATTTCTCATGTATTAGGGATTAAACACTCGGACACTTATTCGGACCCTCTTGCATGATGGCAGATATGTAATTATGGTGTTTACTTGCCATTTCTCTTGCAATTGGGTTTAAACACTCGGACACTTATTCGGACCCATTTGCATGATGGCAGATATGTAATTATGTTGTTTACTTGCGATTTCTCATGCATTAGGGCTTTAACACTCGGACACTTATTCGGACCCTCTTGAATGATGGCAGATATGTAATTATGCTGTTTATTTGCCATTTCTCATGCATTAGCGTTTAAACACTCGGACACTTATTCGGACCCTCTTGCATGATGGCAGATATGTAACTATGGTGTTTATTTTCCATTTCCCATGCATTACGGTTTAAACACACGGACACTTATTCAGACCCTCTCGCATGATGACAGATATGTAGTTATGGTGTTACTTTCCATTTCCCATGCATTTGGGCTTAAAGACTCGGACACTTATTCGGGCCCTCTTGCATGATAGCAGATATGTAATTATGGTGTTTATTTTCCATTTCTCATGCATTAGGGCTTAAACACTCAGACACTTATTCGGACCCTCTTGCATGATGGCAGATATGCAATTATGGTGTTTATTTGTCATTTCTCATGCATTAGGGTTTAAATACTCTGACACTTATTCGGACCCTTTTGCAAGATGGCAGATATGTAGTTATGGTGTTTAGTTGCCATTTCCCAGGCATTAGGCCTTAAACATCCGGACACTTATTCGGACCCTCTTGCATGATGGCAGATATGTAATTATGACGTTTACTTGTCATTTCTCATCCATTAGGGCTTAAACACTCGGAAACTTCTTCGGACCCTCTTGAATGATGGCAGATATGTAATTATGTTGTTTACATGTCATTTCTCAAGCATTAGGGCTTAAACACTCGGACACTTATTCAGACCCTCTTGCATGATTGCAGATATGTAGTTATGATGTTTACTTGCCATTTCTCATGCATTAGGGTTTAAACACTCGGACACTTATTCCGACCCTCTTGCATGATGGCAGATATGTAATTATGGTGTTTACTTGCCATTTCTCATGCATTAGGATTTAAACACTGGGTCACTTATTCGGACCCTCTTGCATGATGGCAGATATGTAATTATGGTGTTTATTTTCCAGTTCTCATGCAATAGGGTTTAAACAATTGGACAATTATTCGGACCCTCTTGCATGATGGCAGATATGTAATTATGGTGATTACTTACCATATCTCATGCATTAGGGTCCAAACACTGGGACACTTATTCAGACACTCTTGCAAGATGGCAGACATGTAATTAAGGTGTTTACTTGCCATTTCTCATGCATTAGGGTTTAAACATTCGAACACTTATTCGGACCCTCTTGCATGATGTCAGATTTGTAATTATGGTGTTTACTTGCCATTTCTTATGCATTAGGGTTTAAACACTCGGACACTTATTTGGGCCCTCTTGCATGATGGCTGATTTGTAAATTTGGTGTTTATTTGCCATTTCTCATGCATTAGGGTTTAAACAGTCGGACACATATTCGGACCACCTTGCTTGATGGCAGATACGTAATTACGGTGTTTACTTGCCATTTCTCATGCATTAGTGTTTAAACACCCAGACACTTATTCCGACCCTCTTGCATGATGGCCGATATGTAATTATGGTGTCTATTTGCCATTTCTCATGCATTAGGGTTTAAACACTCGGACATTTATTCGGACCCTCTTCCATGATGGCGGATATGTAATTATGCTGTTCATTTGCCATTTCCCATGCATTACGATATAAACACTCGGACACTTATTCGGACCCTCTTGCATTATGGCAGATATGTAGTTAAGGTGTTTAGTTTCCATTTCCCAGGCATTAGGGCTTAAACACTCGGACACTTATTCGGACCCTCTTGCATGATGGCAGATATGTAATTATGATGTTTACTTGTCATTTCTCATCCATTAGGGCTTAAACACTCGGACACTTATTCGGACCCTCTTGCATGATGGCAGATATGTAATTATGGGGTATATTTGCAATTTCCCATGCATTACGGTTTAAACACTCGGACACTTATTCGGACCCTCTGCATGATGGCAGATATGTAGTTATGGTGTTTACTTGCCATTTCCTATGCATTAGGGCTTAAACACTCGCACACTTATTCGGACCGTCTTGTGTGATGGCAGATATGTAATTATGGTGTTTAAATGTCATTTCTCATGCATTAGGGCTTAAACACTCGGACACTTATTCGGACCCTCTTGCACGATTGCAGATATGTAGTTATGGGGTTTGCTTGCCATTTCTCATGCATTAGGGTTTAAACATTCGGACACCTATTCCGACCCTCTTGCGTGATGGCAGATATGTAATTATGGTGTTTACTTGCCATTTTTCATGCATTAGGGTTTAAACACTGAGACACTTATTCGGACCCTCTTGCATGATGGCAGATATTAAATTATGCTGTTTATTTTTCATTTCTCATGCAATAGGGTTTAAACACTTGGACAATTATTCAGACCCACTTGCACGATGGCAAATATGTAATTAGGGTGTTTCCTTAACATATCTCATGCATTAGGGTCCAAACACTGGGACACTTATTCGGACACTCTTGCAGGATGGCAGACATGTAATTAAGGTGTTTACTTGCCGTTTCTCATGCATTAGGGTTTAAACACTCGGACACTTATTCGGACCCTCTTGCATGATGTCAGATATGTAATTATGGTGTTTGCTTGCCATTTCTTATGCATTAGGGTTTAAACACTCGGACACTTATTCGGGCCCTCTTGCATGACGGCTGATATGTAAATTTGGTGTTTATTTGCCATTTCTCATGCATTAGGTTTTAAACAGTCGGACACATATTCGGACCCCTTTGCATGATGGCAGATACGTAATTGTGGTGTTTACTTGCCATTTCCCATGCATTAGTGTTTAAACACCAAGACACTAATTCCGACCCTCTTGAATGATTGCAGATATGTAATTATGGTGTTTACTTGCCATTTCTCATGAATTAGGGTTTAAACACTGGGACACTTATTCGGACCCTTTTGCATGAAGGCAAATATGTAATTATGGTGTTCAATTTCCATTTCTCATGCAATAGGGTTTAAACACTTGGACAATTATTCGGACCCTATTGCATGATGGCAGATATGTAATTATGGTGTTCACTTACCATATCTCATGCATTAGGGTCCAAACACTGGGACACTTTTTCGGACACTCTTGCAAGATGGCAGACATGTAATTAAGGTGTTTACTTGCCATTACTCATGCATTAGGGTTTAAACACTCGGACACTTATTCGGACCCTCTTGCATGATGGTAGATATGTAATTATGGTGTTTACTTACCATATCTCATGCATTAGGGTCCAAATACTGGGACACTTATTCGGACACTCTTGCAAGATGGCAGACATGTAATTAAGGTGTTTACTTGCCATTTCTCATGCATTAGGGTTTAAACACTCGGACAATTATTCGGACCCTCTTGCATGATGGCAGATACGTAATTATGGTGTTTACTTGCCATTTCCCATGCATTAGTGTTTAAACACCCAGACACTTATTCCGACCCTCTTGCATGATGGCAGATATGTAATTATGGTGTTTACTTGGCATTTCTCATGCGTTAGGGTTTAAACACTCAAACACTTATTTGGACCCTCTTGCATGATGGCAGATATGTAATTATGTTGTTTACTTGCCATTTCTCATGCATTAGGGCCTAAAACTCTGACACTTATTCGGACCCTCTTGCATGGTGGCAGATATGTAATTATGGTGTCCATTTGCCATTTCTCTTGCATTAGGGTTTAAACACTGCGACACTTATTCGGACCCTCTTGCATGATGGAAGATATGTAATTATGGTGTTTATTTTCCATTTCTCATGCAATAGGGTTTAAACACTTGGAAAATTATTCGGACCCTCTTGCATGATGGCAGATATGTAATTATGGTGTGTATTTACCATATCTTATGCATTAGGGTCCAAACACTGGGATACTTATTCGGACCCTCTTGCATGACGACAGATATGTAATTATGGTGTTTAATTTCCATTTCTCATGCAATAGGGTTTAAACACTGGGACAATTATTCGGACCCTATTGCATGATGGCAGTTATGTAATTATGGTGTTCACTTACCATATCTCATGCATTAGGGTCCAAACACTGGGACACTTTTTCAGACACTCTTGCAAGATGGAAGACATGTAATTAAGGTGTTTACTTGCCATTTCTCATGCATTAGCGTTTAAACACTCGGACACTTATTCGGACCCTCTTGCATGATGGCAGATATGTAATTATGGTGTTTACTTACCATATCTCATGCATTAGGGTCCAAACACTAGGACACTTATTCGGACATTCTTGCAAGATGGCAGACATGTAATTAAGGTGTTTAGTTGCCATTTCTCATGCATTAGGGTTTAAACACTCGGACACTTATTCGGACCCACTTGCATGATGGCAGATATGTAATTATGGTGTTTATTTGCCATTTCCAATGCATTAGTGTTTAAACACCCAGACACTTATTCAGACCCTCTTGCATGATGGCAGATTTGTCATTATGGTGTCTACTTGGCATTTCTCATGCATTAGGGTTTAAACACTCAAACACTTATTTGGACCCTCTTGCATGATGGCAGATTTGTAATTCTGTTGTTTACTTGCCATTTCTCATGCATTAGGGCCTGAAACTCTGACACTTATTCAGACCCTCTTGCATGATGGCAGATATGTAATTATGGTGTCCATTTGCCATTTCTCATGCATTCGGGTTTAAACACTAGGACACTTATTCGGACCCTCTTGCATGATGGCAGATATGTGATTATGGTGTTTATTTTCCATTTCTCATGCAATAGGGTTTAAACACTTGGACAATTATTCCGACCCTCTTGCATGATGGCACATTTGTAATTATGGTGTTTACTTACCATATCTCATGCATTAGGGTCCAAACACTGGGACACTTATTCGGACACTCTTGCAAGACGGCAGACATGTAATTAAGGTGTTTACTTGCCATTTCTCATGCATTAGGGTTTAAACCCTCGGACACAAATTCGGACCTTCTTGCATGATGTCAGATATGTAATTATGTTGTTTACTTGCCATTTCTTATGCATTAGGGTATAAATAGTAGGACACTTATTCAGACCCTCTTGCATGATTGCAGATATGTAATTATGGTGTTTACTTGCCATTTCTCATGCATTAGGGCTTAAACATTCGGACACTTATTCGAACTCTCTTGCATGATGGCAGATATGTAATTATGGTGTTTATTTTCCATTTCTCAAGCATTGGGGTTTAAACACTCAGACACTGATTCGGACCCTCTTGCAGGATTGCAGATATGTAATTATGGTGTTTACTTGCCATTTCTCATGCATTAGGGTTTAAACACTCAAACACTTATTTGGACCCTCTTGCATGATGGCAGATATGTAATTATGTTGTTTACTTGCCACTTCTCATGCATTAGGGCCTAAAACTCTAACACTTATTCGGACCCTCTTGCATGATGGCAGATATGTAATTATGGTGTCCATTTGGCATTTCTCATGCATTACAGTTTAAACACTCGGACAATTATTCGGACCCTCTTGCATGATGGCAGATATGTAATTATGGTGTTTATTTGCCATTTCCCATGCAATACGGTATAAACACTCGGACATTTATTCGGACCCTCTTGCATTATGGCAGATATATAGTTATGGTGTTTAGTTGGCATTTCCCAGGCATTAGGGCAAAAACACTCAGACACTTATTCGGACCCTCTTGCATGATGGCAGATATGTAATTATGGTGTTTATTTGCCATTTCTCATGCATTAGGGCTTGAAACTCTGACACTTATTCGGACCCTCTTGCATGTTGGCAGATATGTAATTATGGTGTCTATTTGCCATTTCTCATGCATTAGGGTTTAAACACTCAGACATTTATTCGGACCCTCTTGCATAATGGCAGATATGTAATTATGGAGTTTATTTTCCATTTCCCATGTATTACGGTATAAACACTCGGACACTTATTCGGACCCTCTTGCATTATGGCAGTTATGTAGTTATGGTGTTTACTGGCCATTTCCCAGGCATTAGGGCTTAAACAATCGGACACTTATTCGGACCCTCTTGCATGATGGAATATATGTAACTATGATGTTTACTTGTCATTTCTCATCCATTAGGGCTTAAACACTCGGACACTTATTCGGACCCTCTTGCATGATGGCAGATATTTAATTATGGTGTTTTTTTGCAATTTCCCATGCATTACGGTTTAAACACTCGGACAATTATTCGGACCCTCTTGCATGATGGCAGATATGTAGTTATGGTGTTTACTTGCCATTTCCCATGCATTAGGGCTTAAACACTCGGACACTTATTCGGAACCTCTTGTATGATGGCAGATATGTAATTATGCTGTTTACATGTCATTTCTCATGGATTAGGGCTTAAACACTCGGACACTTATTCCGACCCTCTTGCATGATTGCAGATATGTAGTTATGGTGTTTACTTGCCATTTCTCGTGCATTAGGGTTTAAACACTCGGACACTTATTCGGTCTCTCTTGCATGAAGGCAGATATGTAATTATGGGGTTTACATGCCATTTCTCATGCATTAGGGCTCAAAACTCTGACAGTTATTCAGTCCCATTTGCATGACGACAGATATGTAATTATGGTGTCTATTTGCCATTTCTCAGGCATTAGGGTTTAAACACTCGGACACTTATTCGGACCCTCTTGCATGATGGCAGAAATGTAATTATCGTGTTTATTTCCAATTTCCCATGCATTACGGTTTAAACACTCGGACACATATTCGGACCCTCTTGCATGATGTCAGATATGTAGTTACGGTGTTTACTTGCCATTTCCCATGCATTAGGGCTTAAACACTCGGACACTTATTCGGACCCTCTTGTACGACGGCAGATATGTAATTATGGTGTTTACATGTCATTTCTCATGCATTAGGGCTTAAACACTGGGACACTTATTCGGACCCTCTTGCTTGATTGCAGATATGTAGTTATGGTGTTTACTTGCCATTTCTCATGCATTAGGGTTTAAACACTCGGACACTTATGCCGACCCTCTTGCATGATGACAGATATGTAATTATGGTATTTACTTGCCATTTCTCATGCATTAGGATTTAAACACTGGGACACTTATTCGGACCCTCTTGCGTGATGGCAGATATGTAATTATGGTGTTCATTTTCCATTTCTCATGCAATAGGGTTTAAACACTTGGACAAATATTCGGACCCTCTTGCATGATGGCAGATATGTAATTATGGTGTTTACTTACCACATCTCATGCATTATGGTCCAAACAATGGGACACTTATTCGGACACTATTGCAAGATGGCAGACATGTAATTAAGGTGTTTACTTGCCATTTCTCAAGCATTAGGGTTTAAATACTCGGACACTTATTCGGACCCTCTTGCAAGATGTCAGATACGTAATTATGGTGTTTATTTGCCATTTCTTATGCATTAGGGTATAAATACTCGGACAGTTATTCAGACCCTCTTGCATGATGGCAGATATGTAATTATGGTGTCTACTTTCCATTTCTCATGCAATAGGGCTTAAACACTCGGACACTTATTCGAACTCTCTTCCATGATGGCAGATATGTAATTATGGTGTTTATTTTCCATTTCTCAAGCATTAGGGTTTAAACACTCGGACACTTATTCGGACCCTCTTGCATGATTGGAGACACGTAATTATGGTGTTTACTTGCCATTTCTCATGCATTAGGGTTTCAACACTAGGACCCTTATTCGGACCCTCTTGCATGATGGCAGATATGGAATTATGGTGTTTATTTTCCATTTCTCATGCAATAGGGTTTAAACACTTGAAAAATTATTCGGACCCTCTTGCATGGTGGCTGATATGTAATTGGGGTGTTTACTTACCATATCTCATGCATTAGGGTCCAAACACTGGGACACTTATTCAGACACTCTTGCAAGATGGCAGACATGTAATTAAGGTGCTTACTTGCCATTTCTCATGCAATAGGGTTTAAACACTTGGACAATTATTCGGACCTTCTTGCATGATGGCATATATGTAATTATGGTGTTTACTTAGCATATCTCATGCAATAGGATCCAAACACTGGGACACTTATTCGGACAGTCTTGCAAGATGGCAGACATGTAATTAAGGTGTTTACATGTCATTTCTCGCGCATTAAGGTTTAAACACTCGGACACTTATTCGGAGCCTCTTGCATGTTGTCAGATATGTAATTATGGTGTTTACTTGCCATTTCATATGCATTCGGGTATAAATACTCGGACACTTTTTCAGACCCTCTTGCATGATGGCAGATATGTAATTATGGTGTTTACTTGCCACTTCTCATGCATTAGGGCTTAAACACTCGGACACTTATTCGAACTCTCTTGCATGATGGCAGATATGTACTTATGGTGTTTATTTTCCATTTCTCAAGCATTAGGATTTAAACACTCGGACACTTATTCGGACCCTCTTGCATGATTGGAGACACGTAATTATGGTGTTTACTTGCCATTTCTCATGCATTAGGGTTTAAACACTCAAACACTTATTTGGACCCTCTTGCATGATGGCAGATATGTAATTATCTTGTTTATTTGCCATTTCTCATGCATTAGGGCTTAAAACTCTGACACTTGTTCGGACCCCCCTTGCATGATGGCAGATATGTAATTATGGTGTCTATTTGCCATTTCTCATGCATTAGGGTCTAAACACTCGGACGTTTATTCGGACCCTCTTGCATGATGGCAGATATGTAACTATTGTGTTTATTTGCCATTTCCCATGCATTACGGTATAAACACTCGGACACTTATTCGGACCCTATTGCATTATGGCAGATATGTAGTTATGGTGTTTAGTTGCCATTTCCCAGGCATTAGGGCTTAAACACTCGGACACTTATTCGGACCCTCTTGCATGATGACAGATATGTAATTATGATGTTTACTTGTCATTTCTCAGCGATTAGGGCTTAAACACTCGGACACTTATTCGGACCCTCTTGCATGATGGCAGATATGTAATTATGGTGTTTATTTTCAATTTCCCATGCATTACGGTTTAAACACTCGGACACTTATTCGGACCCTCTTGCATGATGGCAGAGATGTAGTTGTGGTGTTTACTTGCCATTTCCCATGCATTAGGGCTTAAACAGTAGGACATTTATTCGAACCCTCTTGTATGATGGCAGATATGTAATTATGGTGTTTACATGTCATTTCTCATGCATTAGGGCTTAAACACTCGGACACTTATTCGGACCCTCTTGCATGATTGCAGACATGCAGTTATGGTGTTTACTTGCCATTTCTCATGCATTAGGGTTTAAACACTCGGACACTTATTCCGACCCACTTGCATGATGGCAGATATGTAATTATGGTATTTACTTGCGATTTGTCTTGCATTAGGGTTTAAACACTGGGACACTTATTCGGACCCTCTTGCATGATGGCAGATATGTAATTATGGTGTTTATTTTCCATTTCTCATGCAATAGGGTTTAAACACTTGGACAATTATTCGGACCCTCTTGCATGGTGGCAGATATGTAATTATGGTGTTTACTTACCATATCTCAGGCATTAGCTTCCAAACCCTGGGACACTTATTCGGACACTCTTGGAAGATGGCAGACATGTAATTAAGGTGTTTGCTTGCCATTTCTCATGCATTAGGGTTTAAACACTCGGACACTTATTCGGACCCTCTTGCATGATGTCAGATATATAATTATGGTGTTTACTTGCCATTTCTTATGCATTAGGGTTTAAACACTCGGACACTTATTCGGACCCTCTTGCATGATGGCTGATATGTAAATTTGGTGTTTATTTGCCATTTCTCATGCATTAGGGTTAAACACTCGGACACAAATTCGGACCCCCTTGCATGATGGCAGATACGTAATTATGGTGTTTACTTGCCATTCTCCATGCATTAGTGTCTAAACACCCAGACACTTATTCCGAACCTCTTGCATGATGGCAGATATGTAATTATGGTGTTTACTTGCCATTTCTCAAGCATTTGGGTTTAAACACTGGGACATTTATTCTGACCCTCTTACATGATGCCTGATATGCAATTATGGTGTTTACTTACCATATCTCATGCATTAGGGTCCAAACACAGGGACACTTATTCGGACACTCTTGCAAGATGGCAGACATGTAATTAAGGTGTTTAATTGCCATTTCTCATGCATTAGGGTTTAAACACTTGTTTCTCAAAACGATTTGCCAGATTTGGACTCTTTGGTTCAGATTAAGAACCGTGACACAAATCGAGAGTCCGAACTGTAGCATGAGGCCACGCGGGCGCTGTTACACACTCTTGCATGATGGCAGATATGTAATTATGTTGTTTACTTGCCGTTTCTCGTGCATTAGGGCTTAAAACTCTGACACTTATTCGGACCCTCTTGCATGATGGCAGATATGTAATTATGGTGTCTATTTGGCATTTCTCATGCATTACGGTTTAAACACTTGGACAATTATTCGGAACCTCTTGCATGATGGCAGATATGTAATGATGGTGTTTACTTACCATATCTCATGCATTAGGGTCCAAACACTGGGACACTTATTTGGACACTCTTGCAAGATGGCAGACATGTAATTAAGGTGTTTACTTGCCATTTCTCATGCATTAGGGTTTAAAAACTCGGACACTTATTCGGACCCTCTTGCATGATGTCAGATATGTAATTATGGTGTTTACGTGCCATTTCTTATGCATCAGGGTATAAATACTCGGACACTTATTCAGACCCGCTTGCATGATGGCAGATATGTAATTATGGTGTTCAATTTCCATTTCTCATGCAATAGGGTTTAAACACTTGGACAATTATTCGGACCCTCTTGCATGATGGTAGATATGTAATTATGGTGTTTACTTAGCATATCTCATGCATTAGGGTTTAAACACTCGGACACTTATTCGGACCCTCTTGCGTGATTGCAGATATGTAATTATGGTGTTTACTTCCCATTTCTCACGCATTAGGATTTAAACACTCAGACACTTATTTGAACCCTCTTGCATGATGGCAGATATATAATTATGTTGTTTACTGGCCATTTCTCTTGCATTAGGGCTTAAAACTCTGACACTTATTCGGACCCCCTTGCATGGTGGCAGATATGTAATTATGGTGTCTATTTGCCATTTCTCATGCATTGGGGTTTAAACACTCGGTCGTTTGTTCGGACCCTCTTGCATGATGGCAGATATGTAATTATGGTGTTTATTTGCCATTTCCCATGCATTACGGTATAAACACTCGGACATTTATTCGGACCCTCTTACATTATGGCAGATATGTAGTTATGGTGTTTAGTTGCCATTTCCCAGGTATTACGGCTTAAACACTCGGACACTTATTCGGACCCTCTTGCATGATGGCAGATATGTAATTATGATGTTTACCTGTCATTTCTCATCCATTAGGGCTTAAACACTCGGACGCTTATTCGGACCCTCTTGCATGATGGCAGATATGTAATTATGGTGTATGTTTGCAATTTCCCATGCATTACGGTTTAAACACTCGGACACTTATTCGGACCCTCTTGCATGATTTCAGATATGCAGTTATGGTGTTTACTTGCCATTTCTCATGCATTTGGGTTTAAACACTCGGACACTTATTCCGACCCTCTTCCATGATGGCAGATATGTAATTATGGTGTTTACTTGCCATTTTTGATGCATTAGGGTTTAAACACTGGGACACTTATTCATACCCTCTTGCATGATGGCAGATATGTAATTATGGTGTTCATTTTCCATTTCTCATGCAATAGGGTTTAAACACTTGGACAATTATTCAAACCCTCTTGCATGATGGCTGATATGTAATTATGGTGTTTACTTACCATATCTCACGCATTAGGGTTTATACACTCGGACACTTATTCGGACCCTCTTGCTTGATGGCTGATATGTAAATTTGGTGTTTATTTGCCATTTCTCATGCATTAGGGTTTAAACACTAGGACACATATTCGGACCCCCTTGCACGATGGCAGATACGTAATTATGGTGTTTACTTGCCATTTCCCATGCATTCGTGTTTAAACACCCAGACACTTATTCCGACCGTCTTGCATGATGGCAGATATGTAATAATGGTGTTTACTTCCCATTTTTCAAGCATTAGGGTTTAAACACTTGGACACTTATTCGCACCCTCTTGCGTGATGGCAGATATGTAATTATGGTGTTGTAGACGTGCCCGCAGAGGGGGCCTTATGCTACTATAGTTCGGACTCTCGATTTTGTTGTCGCGGTTCTTAATCTGAACCAAAGAGTCCAAATCTGGCAAATCGTTTGA
>NW_021026101.1:2122591-2155707 GCF_004153795.1 Camellia sinensis
CTCGACACTTATTTACAGATATTATGTACTGACTACAGAGATGGAACAGATCTGCTTGTTATTTTGTTAGTTCACTATGCTAGATACATTTCTTTGGAAGCCTGACTTCTATTCCGTTTAGAGAAGTATACCTAAAATTCATCAACGAAATGATGTAGGAAAAACAAGTATAATATTTTTGAAATTATTGTATATACACTCAATCGGATAGAGATTCCTGACAAGGACGAGGGGAGTAAAGTCTAAATCTATGAATCAATATTAACCAGAATAGCCGGCCCTTACATTTGTAGTGTTATGAATAGAACTTACTGATATCAAACAGAAGATATAGATTCGTCTCGGCAATATAACTTTAACGTGTATATTCGGAATAGAATTATAAAATTATGGACTACACAGTAAGCACAGCGAGTATCTCTCACTGTAGGTTGAAAAACTACTTTAGAGAACCCGAGGTATCTAAACCGGAAAAAAAAAAAATTTGATGAGTATTTAATTTATGTTGGACAAAATGGCAAGTAAAAAAGGGAATGTGATACGGGGCTTCTTCACGTAACAACTTATCCTGGTTTCTAGACAATAGATGAATACGCTTAATATCTTTATCTCGGGTAAAGAGTTAATTTATATTATTCACATTTATCTAATTCGAGAAATAATATTGATTTGATAATAAAACTCATATGGGGACGTTCCAGTGAAGACATTAATGACTTTGCCACTTGACTTATCATCATCAAATACTTGCGCCCCACTTTTTAGATGCGGAAATGTTTTTGGCGCCAAGCACCTATGGAAAGTGTGTAACTATTTTTTTTTATTATTCCATTCTTGGAGTACTCATGGCGATCGAATATGGGGAGGGGTTTTTTGAGAGGTTCTAACTTCGATGGGTTATTTCCATGAGTTGATTTTGAACCCCATTACACATATTTTTTTATCTAAAAGGAGACGTAAGTTCTTTACGTTATAACCTCAATTTCTGTACATTAAAATGAGTCAAACAGTGGACATATATAGAAAAGCTAGGATCGCCACTAGGATTAATTAATGGGTAGACAATCTTATTAGGATTACCTATTACATATGTAATCTAGGTAGTATATAAAACGAAATACATATTGGAATATTGGAGTAACAATTACCCCATAAAATTTGAATCTCTGAGATGGTCGGGTGAGTGTCACTAATAGTAATCGACTTCCAGAATCTATTTCGATTGCTACGAGTTTCGAGCAAACTAGAATCTTTGGCTCGGAAATTATATCATATTATTCACTTACTTAATCTGAGAAGTGACTACGGGGAAACTCAAAGATTATATAGGAAAGGTACTTGTCTTTTATAAATAACGAGAATGCAATTTAAAGCGAAAATAGCACTTATTACATGTCATATGAATCGATGACGAGAGAGTGATATATGGAAACACATCAACAACAAATACAGAGAACTGTCGCTGGTTAGTAATATAAATCATAATCATAACTTTACATTGGAAGATGTTGAAGATTTAAAACAGGGTTACTAGAATATGAACGAAGGGGCCAAATGATACGAGAAATTTCTCATGAACCTTGAAAATGGAGAGTAGTTGGAGAGGTGAACAAAACCACACACTACTACTTTTCCGGATCAATTACAGAAAAGACAATATGAATAATACGTACAGTGGATAAGAAAGGAATAGGTGGAAGATTATTTTGTGAAAGAATTTTTTGGGCCTAATAAAAAGTGGAAAATTTTTATAGTTTTTGGAATTATATAGGAGGAATAATTTGACTTCTACAGATCTGTAATCTGGAGTATGTACAATATGAGAATATGTATCAACCGATTACTATGTGATAAGCATGTTTCTGGTTCTTAAGTTTCCGTATATTTCTAGAGTCTTCTCAATTGATATATCTCAGAGTATGATCTGACGAGAGACCTCAATATACTATAGAAAGGATAACAATGGGCCAAAATATCATACAAGGCAAGAGACATTCGAGATGTTAGATCCCAGTGGCTAACCCCACTCATAATTTTTTTGTAGTGTGTATTGATATTACGTTTGTGATTTTGTTTAATCCATTTGGGTTTAGTTGGAAATGTGGTGTTGACTTGGTTGGTTTTTTTTGAATTTGTATTGTTATTTTAGTATACCCGGACTATAAGGATATGTTCTCATTCCAAAAAATATAATGGAGGTTGTCGTTTCTTTACAGAATATTTGTGGAGTCTGAGAACACTCAATGGGATATCAGATTAGTGTATCATTAATATTGCGCCCATATAGGCTTTCAGTTGAGGACACTCATCATACATAGAATGCAATGCTTTGTAGATACTACTAGAGGTCAATTTGAGCCAGCTGGAGATATATATTTACATTATATGTCTCATTTCGGAGACAATATTGGTAGAAGGTGAGTTTTAAGGGGCGGTGATCCTCGTTATATATTATCTAGAACACTTTTTGACAGGATTAACGAAAAATAGAGAAATTAGCGTACGTCATAACACACCTATTTCAACACACACACACAATAAATTGAGAGCAATTGTCTATGAGACACTAAGGTATTTCATGTATGGGAACGGACATCTTAAATGGGTAGAAAGTAACATGTTCAACTCAGAGGATTAATAGACGGTGTACTCCAACTAGCACTCCAAAATAAAACAGAGAAGAGGCATGTGGACCAATTGGTATACTAAAAATTTGTTGATCAAATGCTGCTTCTGTTAAACGAGAAATTATAAGAGATATAAAATACGCAATTATTTCATCAGTTGTCAGGTGGGTAATTAAAAAGGCTCCGCCTACGTTAAAATTGAGAGAAACGTCTAGTCCAAGTGTGATTGGCACTACTTGTTTCGGCAATCTAGACTGCATGAGAGATATTTTGATAGAATTTCGGTATATTCATTAGTTGTAGAAGAGATGCACAAGTATTCTAATAACTGATCAGACATTGTACAATGTAGTAAGATCTCTCACTTGGCACTTTATGGGTCACACGAAATCAGACAAATAGTGCTCAACCTATCGGAGTGGGTACACGCCATAGAAGAGGGTCTATCGCTTCGCGCATGATTGAACTGATAAGGCTTATCCTATGGAAGCTGAGTAATACCAATCGGTGCATCATTATTACCAACCGTTGCGGGTAGGAACCACGGGTAGGACCCGGGGTACCAAGAAGGCGGGAGAACACGGTAGAGTTCTGACAACACAAATTAAATTTCAGAAAAACCAGGTGTAACACTCCCTTATGCCAAAAGTTATAAAAAAAGTAGTAAACTCCCTGTACATTTAAAGTCAACAGGGAGGACTTCATATATTGGCTTGAACAGGGAAGGAGATCGTATCTTCAATGAATTTCACATTTCAAATCTTGATGTCGTAATTGCAGATAAAAGGACAATATGGTACGAAGGTATAACCATGCGGACAAATAGATCGATAAACTGTATGGATTAATTAGAAGGCGGATAACTCAGGCAAACTGACGATTGCTTGAGGGTTGTTTCCCACCTAGGTGAAACCATGTTTCTCGTCGTATACGAGGAGAGGGTCAATTGGATAACTAGGGTTACTGAGGAGATAGTCGGCTTAGCATGAGAATTTAATAGACACAAGATTGAGGGAGGGAATCCCCTATTCTTTATATTTTATTTATATTTATGAGATCGTAATTCTGAGCTTGAGATATACGGATGAAATGGTAACACTTTTCAACATAGTCCGAATTTTGCAGGATGGGGTAGACTCCTATTAGGCATCCATCTGGACTCCCAATAATATCGGTTCTTCATCGTGCACTGGGCACGCATTGATGCTAACCCACCAACGAACTTTACACTTGTGTTCTTCACAGAGTACGTCTGTAGGCATAATCCTCGAATATGAAATCAATCCTGGAAATTCAACCAGCATCCTCACTCTAGATTGTTTACTACAATCGAGCACAAATGGGCAAGGGCTTATAACGACTACACTTATTTATCGAATTTTCCGAGAGGCACTCTCCACTGGAGCCGGTACACTTAAATATCTGACAATAGTTAACAATTAGCCGAATCTAGACTCTTGTACAGACTCTCTCCATATAACATTAACTTCTCATTTTAGTATGATAGTTGAAGCAATTTCAGGGGGAAGGGTATCGGAGCAGAGTGATCACAGGAGATGAAAGTGAGTTGTAACGGAATCGAAAAAAGGGTTTGGGTAAGATAGTAAAAAGGATCTCTTTTCGGTTAGCTAATACGGGCATGGAATTTAAGCTAAGACATGTTAAAGTTCAAACAAAGGGATGGACAGACACCACAAACTTAAGAAATGCGCATATGTGGGTTTCCGATGTCTAAATTTACCGCAGTTCAGTAGGGGTGTCCGATTAAGGTGTCACGGTATCTTCCTGTTCCCGAATTAGAACCAGACCGTGAAATTTGTCACTATGGGAATCAGATAGATGGTGTTTGGGCAGGTAAATAAAAACTAATGAACAGCATCGGATAATTAAATCATAGCTCGATCTCTATAGAAGAGTTTATCTATCTAACAACGACTCTTACCGAATCTATTAACACAAGTAGATCAGACGAACATGGTAAGAAATCAAGAATTTTTGTTGCTGAGAGAAATTGGTACACTTAGAAGCCGTGGATACGACTTTTGATAATTGGATCCGCGGACAACAATGAGAGACTGGTTCATAATAAGTTTAACAAGTCGTTTTCCGACTGTAAATTGAAGGCAAAGAGGGAAAGATTTCGTGAGACTTCCTGCTTGCAAACGGGGTCGAGTCTATCACATTCCGGGGCGTTCCGTCAATGTTGCTGTACATGGTCGTTACCACTTGTCGGAGTTACAATACGATGTGGATTAGTCCTAGTGTTCCGGAGGTGGTCCTGTCGAAAAATAGCAATAGGGGAGTCCTTTCCCATGAATCGCATTGGAGAGGAGTATTGGAAACTCGATAGTTTCTAAAATTATGACAACATCTTGCTATTAATACGGAACATAAGGAGCTTTGATCTTTTAAGTCACGAAGAGTAAATAAAAAGGAGAGAAAAGAGACACCAAAATTGTTACGTCATGGGCAAATGACAGCCATAGTAGGGTCCGAAAGATTAATAGCAGGAGGACATCTCTGGGGTTCCATCTGTTAGTTGGAGATAGAGACATCTCTACTTCTGCATAGCATGTAGTGCCGGCAGCTAACAAGGCGTCGGAGTAATACACACAGCTGACGGCCAATATCTACCTAAACACCCCATTTTAAAATGGAAGGGCGGTGCTATTTGTTTAACAATCCATTGATTGTTAAGAGGATTACACAAGCCAGAACCTTTGATGGGGATACCAATTGGCTGTTCATGTACCTTTAGCTCCTTTGGAGGCTCAAAGCAGCAGGCTCGGTTACTTACTGTTTTCTCTATAGACTCTTTCGTACTCCAGCTATTTGGGGATCACCATTTGCGTCACCCAACTCAAGAATCATGCACATTCTTATTTCGGGACATCTCCCTATATACTTAACCGAGCGGAATCATCGAGTATTTGGTGTAAAAAAGGTAATGAAGATCCTATATAATCGCAGAAACTGGATCAAAAATGAAAGAATTGACGATAATAACAATAAGTATACAAAAGAAATAGAAACCTCTTTTTGTGTAATTCCTATGATGCAGATTGGAGCTGTATCGACAAAACGAATCAATTTAGGAATCGAACAGCAGAGGGTCCTACTGTAATGACTAAGTGTTCCTCGGATGTGGTTCTCGAGCTTGGCGAGTTCATAGATCAACGGTTATTATTCTTCGAACGAATATGGACAAATAGGCAACTCCATCGAGAGCAGTTCACCTATCGAATCTTTGGGATACTCTAATTAATGAGACTGTATGGGCACTTTACTAATAGTAAAGCGAGCGTATCAAAAAAAAAGGACAATTCGTTCATAATATATATTCGCCAAAACCACTGCACAACGGTTCACTTCATTTCATCTTTAATCGATCGAAAATCGTTCGTCATAGCCATACACGGGTTTTTTGTCAGGCCTGTTCATATAGTCTAATCCTATGGTACCTAAGCTACAGTAATTCTTCTTGAAGACCTGCCGGTAAATTCGGTCGTCTTTCCGGTTTAACATCTACGGATCCTAGTATTCCGGTATTTCCTAACGCGAAATCAAGAATCGAGAAAAGGAAGTTTTATTCAATCACTGACTAAACTGGGGATGCTCCGAATCCTACTCAGCCGGAATATGGTCAGGTATCAACTTATGGCAGAACCGGGGCCAATCTGGTTTCTTCTCCACAGTATAGCGGATGACAACTCGCATGTCAACGTCATAATTTAAACTTATGTTTCCGATTACATGAGAGGCCTACTCTCGGATAATGGCAATACATCACAACATGCCTGGATCAAGTAAAGACTTTGGGTTTTCAAGCAAGCCACTGCTACATCAATTTCAATTAGTGGGGAGGGAGGAATTTTGTCTAACAGATACCAAAAATCCGAAAGGATGGCCATAGTTAAGATGCTGAACAACAAAGTACTTATTGATATTGGAAATAATTCACCCACCACTGTATGGGAAATGTACATTATCGCGTTGTGGTAGACAAAAATTACGTCAATCCATTGAGATTATTGTATGCTACAAGTGAATGAATTCTGCGAAAAGAAAATGAATCCTAATTTAGGATGACTGACCTTTTAATCCAGTCCATATAATGTCTTTTTCGGAGCTGAAGGAAATGGTTCATCTCAGTACATTTTATCAATTAGTGAGCGTAATGAGAGGAGTTATGTCGGATATCCCGCCCAAGGACACAAAATGATTGATTTACCTATTCAACGGGCTAGCAATTACGCGAAGGACTCTCTTTAACCAGAATACTAATCATTTTCTTAGCTACGGAAGCCCGCATAAAGGCGGTTGTGGATACTGCTGTAATTCAAGTAGGGTCCGATTAAATGGGCGCCAACCGGGATCGAGATGCCTGGATATCTCACGGCGAGGCATTTTACTTGTTGAAGTATTCAACACATTGATAGCACCAAGCTCACGAACTAGATTAGTAGGCAATAGGGCCACCAATAGACCAGTCCCGAGGTATTATGATGAGTCATTGTAATGGGATGATACACCGGAAAGAATCTTTTATCCAAACATTAATATAGGTGCGTGTAATTAATTGCGGCTGAGGTGAATATATCATATCGAGGCTCCCAAATAGGCAAGAGGCAGGTTTCCTGCCAACGTAAATGTAATAAAGTTATATTTGGTGTAATTGAGGACCCTCCTTTCAATCGATTCATAACTTTCGCAAGCAGGCGAGGAAAACACAATTAGCTATTCGAACCTCCCTTTTCACTTTGGTAGGAATTGTTTTATAAATCTCTTGGAATCTTGCATCGATTATGTTAAGGCCGGAGTACCTACTCATGGTGACCATTGGTCAGAATTGGGAGACACGCTGTAGGTATTTAATGATTCAGACGGTTCAAATACTAGATCAGGAGAACCTTATCCGGGTATCAATTAAATTAGCCCAATATTTTCATACCGGCGACACGAGTAATTCACAGGGGAGACTTGCAGAACATGTAACGAGCCCTTCTAAAAGGAAAATAGAAATTTAATGAAAATTTGTGTTCATCAAACCGACACAGTACAGTCATGGGCATCCGTGCTTTCTAAATGTTATAGATTTGTATGTAACATATTAGAGAGTGAAGGAATCACTTAATACCATAATGTGAATAAATTCCATCGAAAAGTTTTCTTATTAAGTTCAAAATGATCAATAATGTAAGAATCAGAAAAGTGATTGCTGAGATTCGGCGGGGAACAGCCCACTTGTTAAATTTTAAAAGAAGAGATGTGATCGAAACATCAATATTACGTACTCTCTTCTTGATCGGGGCAAGATTGCACGAGGGGAAGGATATATATGCAATCTAGAGGTGAGGTAGTTTACCTTAGATCATGTAATTCTCATGCTACATCGTCAGAATTTGGGTGTTATTCACATAAATGCGACTTACACATTCGAATACTACCAATTACATATTTACATAGTTCGGAACCTTCATGGCATATGTTATTTTCAGGAGGGCGCTGACCCAAGTTGGGCAACGCATATCCATATGCTAATTACACGGGCTAATTTTTCGCGTCCTACTTTACATTATCGGCACCATAAGATCTTCACAACGAACCGGCTCCATTCATCTTCTGAGTCAAGAGCGAATATTATATTTAATCAAATTCCTACACGTTTGAGAGCACATAATGATCAACGTTTGAATGTGTTTCATATCAAGGGTATATTACGTTCCGGCATTCTTCTTTGGCATGGTACTTGGTCGAGATGTATTAAATGAGATTATTATGTTGTTCAACAAAAACCAAGAAGCTAGGGAATCTGAACTACATGATTTCTCGCTCGTGGCACATTACCGGGAACTAATCGAATTAGAGAGTATTTTTACTCATCACAACCATACCTGGCTATATATACATCTTATCGATCGCTAACTGCAGTGGTCTCCAAATGAATTAATAAACATCGGAATTTATTTTGGCCAATACGAGGCGACAGGAGAAAATAGACCTCCTCATCCATTCCACTACCATCATCGATTTCAAGAAGAGAAGAAAAGAACTAATGCAGACGACCCTATCATTAGGCTAATGTCTCTCGACTTGAGTGGACCTCCATAAATCGGAGGTAATTTGTGTCCCGGTGAAAGAGATTCCAGTAGCTTATATCTCGAGATGATACTCTCAGATACAGAGTAAGATAAGAGGTTGTGCGAGAATTACGAAGCGCAATATGACTTAAGCCTTCAAATGATTCATATGGGAGCTTATAAAACGACAGCTGCCTAACGTTTTCGGTTCATTTGTCAAAATTGATATGATGTTGAGGTGACCCTCTTTTGGCATGGAATTGGCATGAAAGTAATTCGGAATAGAGTAAGTATTGCGGGGTGAATGTAGATAGCCATTTTCTACCAGTGCATTTTACCACGAAAGGTATAACCAACAATGACTAAGTAGGAGTCACGAGATTTTTTTTCATTTCCCTTTATGATGGAAGTCACATCTGATTACTGGAACTCCCTTCTTCTACTACTAAATGTGCGGTAGACGTGATAAACAATTGAATCATTCGGTGAATTGTAGATAACAAAATCCAACTTTAAAGTTGTTTACGAAGGAATGGCGGGCACGTAAGGCAGTTAGGTCGAGTGTTTGACCAAGAGGAATAAATAAACAGGCCATTGAAGAACACCTTTCGAAGGAATCATCTACTTACTCTCGGGATACCCTTATTGCCGCAATGTGTTCCACGGTATGTTGAGAGTATTACAGTGTAAGAGATATCTCCGTGACAAACCCGAGTGGCGTTCTTTGCATATCCATCACCCAGGAAATAGGTAGAGAAGAAGCTTATACACAACATAAAGCACGGACCGCTTAACTTTCGGTACGCCCCTGCAATAGAATTGGCGAGAATTAAAGGTGTGGAGAGGAAGTCGTCAATTCGGGATACACATCACCATCAGAAATAATATATGCTCACTATCCATTTGTTATTTGGCTTCGAGCGCTGTATGTTAACCTATATGACGATGAACGAGCGACCGTGTATAATATCGACCCTCTTGGCATGAATTGTCAGAATGCACACACCTTTTGTCCTCACGTATCGCGGTGGATACTCTTACTCACTCCCACCAGGGCATAGGGATAGGGCTAATACAGTTCTGTGGACACAAACCTTCAAGTTGTTAAATTATATATCGGGTCCTTCATACGAGGGCAAAACGAGCCACACTACCTAATTTCGGTGGATGAGGAGATTTCTAGACTTTAACGAAGTATTTATCAATTAGGGTTGCCGGAACTATCATGTTTATTGGCTATTTATTGAATTGGGACTCATGACATAAGGAGACTATAAACAACAAAGCTCTCGTATCACTATCTGATACGGAGAGCACGGCCTCTCCGTGTGGCTTATTCCCTTATTGTTGTTCAAATTATAGGCAGTGAACATAATAGGGTGGTTTACATTCCGATGATTTTTTTCCCAAGAATTCCGACTTAGAGTCGAATATCGGGCTCATCTTAGGTGGAAGATTTATTCGTATATGCCTGTAAACACAGAAAGGCACGTGCACACAGTCTAGTAGTCTCCCGAGAGCTCGCATTACTTCAGGAGATGACGCAGATCTTATGATAAACTGTATGGATGATTTACATTGCGCAATTCTGTCAGAGAATTGTCACTCCCAGTAATTTTGCGCTGTTCCCACTTCTAGCATTCTACTAATAAGAGACATATCCCCTTAATGGCAGGATAAACACCCTGCCAACTTAGAATCGCCACGATTAAGCTAAAAATCATCACAGGCGGTCCTCCACAGAGCATAACGCTCGTTATTCACAATCGCTAAATGGTGCCTTTTAAACACTTGGACAATTAGGTCAAAAGGGCACCACGCTACTTGTTAGTGTACATGATTCACGACGGCTGTAATGATAGTATAGGAATAGCCCTACTTTGAATAAATTTGGGAGGTAGTGGTTTAAGATAACTACTAATCCAAAGTTAATGCAAACTCAATCCCTTTCTCAACAGAGAATGGCGAGTTGCATTAACCACACCCTCGATGCTCAAACACTCGTCCAATGTGATAAATTAGAGAGAGTCAATCTAAAGAAAAATCCCATCCCAATGCAACTAGGTATTTCGTTAAGATGAACACCTAACTTTCTAGAGGATAAGCATCATTCAAAAATTATGCTCAGGTTTTTTATTTGATTTTCTATTTAATTAACCTATAATCAGACATCCTCGTTCAACTAAACTATTTACAGGCTGGAAAATGGAGGTAGAAACAGAGATTTTGTCCAAAAGATAAATTAAATATTTTGTTATATTGGGGATGAAATAGGGAATATTTTTTAATCTCTCCCGGCATCCTCTTAGGTAATTCATAGTGTGTTGTATTAATATATCCACCATGAGAGACACAGAGGATTTCTGTCATCCACCCATCCCAATCTATCGCGTGAAAAGCAACAATCTAGAGAGCAAATAGAGATGAGTCTATTTATGACTGACTTTTGCCATTATCAGTCATGTGAAAATTGCTATGTGAGTATTGAAACACAACCAAACAGAGGGCCACTACTAACCTTAAAAAATCCCGGGTTCCAGAGTCCTTAAGTTTCAAGTTGACTCTGTAGGTAATTATAGCGACTATCCACTTAATAAATCGGCGAATATTATGTTGGAATACCAACTGCCAAGGGATGCAATACCGTTCCTCTACTATGTACAAGTCAAAATGGGGGGAATTAGGGTTTTTTAAAGGAAAAGGCAGCATACATTTAGGTTGGTACCAATTATATATACTCGAAACATATTCGTAGAATCTTGGTGATATTAATTCAGGCACAACGCAGGGTCTCGACCAATGTGGGAACAAGTATTAGAACGTGCGTTCGATCGTATCTCTTAAGGTCATGCGATTGGAAATGGCAGATCTAGAAATAGTAGGGAGTTAGTTTATGGGGGTGTGAAAACGGAGTATCATGTAGACCCAAGACATTCCTGGAATTGGCCTTCGGGTATATCTGATATGGATAAATTGGGGGCGGCGACGTTTTCCCTCTAACTCCCATTACCGTGATACATTACGTGCTACTATTAGTTTCTTTTTGTCGACTCCTCTGAATATTTGAGTCCAAACGTGGCGCGGGGGTTCTTTTAATCTGAAACAGAGAGAGTCACCGACACCAAAGGGCTGGTCAATCCAACGATGCATAAATAGGTCTATTAGAATGAAAACGAGATATTTGAGAAAATTGGTGCCGAAACGATTAGCGGACTGCTTTGCTAAGATACAGAGTCCACAACTAAACAGCTAAATACAAAGTGATTTTTAATGGTGGTAGAAAGGGAATGTCTAATGTTTTTTCCACGGGAAAATTAGGACCCGGAGCTCGAAGAACACTAGAATGGCGGCGACATTGTGTCCTCGTCAGTCGACGCCTGGAGTGCTGGTACAATCGGTCGGGAGCTTCGAGGGCTGAGGCGATCGGGGAACGGTGGCTATTAGGAAGTAATAGCGCATACCTCTCTCTTACGCCCGGTCCGCGAAACTGGCCTCATGACTAACCATCCGCCAAATCCCCTGAATTTGGAAGAAATCAAAGAGCATCTCTGATAACTTACCTTTCTATATGTTTCCATAATCCTGGAAAGCGGTTGTGTCGAAATATCCGCTCCATTATGATGAGTCTCTAGAATTTAAAAGCGAAAATAAGGCCGCTGCGAGCTCAATACCCAATTAACGGGACTTACAATTGCCTAATTCTGTGTGAAATAAACGAAGCATCTGCAAATAATTAGGTTGACGTAAACAGGTCTGGGTTGTTGAAAGGCGCCTAATGGAGAACTGTTGCTACTTCGTTAAGTAGCGGCGTGAGGAAGTAGCGGAAAATTTCAACGGAGGTTTTACACAACTTCGTTGGAATCTAATCCAACTCCCCCCAAGGCATAAAACATTTAACACATAAAAGTGTAGCTACATGGCAGGGCAATAACGAGTCTGATCGGCACCCTCTCAACACGCATGCGAGAGTAAATACCACACCATATAAGCACCAATAAATGAGCAATACACAATCAGGATAGAAACTGCTCGGTTGGCGACCACGAAGACAGAATAACAAAGTTGAACTTCTAAGAGCGTGCATACCTACAGTCTACATGTTAAAAATGGCTAATGCTATCACATGCAAAAATGCAAATTCTAGGCAGGCTCGGCTAATCCCAATATAGCAAAATGTGGAGTTTGAAATTATCGACCATAGATTCAGTATGATGTCAACGTATTCAATCAATGAGGATTGAAGATCTCAATAGCGATTTTATCATAGAAACAGTAGCCTGCATTAAATGAAGATTCATATAAGTGAGCATAATATTCATATATGTATTAAACGCTAATGAGTCCGATTGACTCATTAGGCATTCCCCAGTATGTCTAATTTTTTAAGATGTATGACTCGCGTACATAAACGTATACCATCATAAACAGAGTAGAATAATAAAGAAGGAAACAAGAGTGAAGTAAGAGAAATAGCACTCTCACACGCACACACCACTATACAGATTTGCCGCTGCGGACACAGAAGGAGCCAAATTACCAAAGTAGTCTAAAAATTACCTAACGCGAGCGATATGCAATAAGAGTAATACAAATTGCTGTTGATCAAATCATTCCAAGGCAATACTAATCTATAAGCATTAAGAATATCTAGTTACAAGGGTTTCACTTTCGGCTAATATGCATTTTTATTTTGAAGGGGAGGGTCACAGGCCCCGATGGCAGAAACACTGTAATCCAGAATGTAGATCAATTCTGTGTACACTTCACTCCTTTGGTCAATTTGTGAGCAAAAGAAGAATGAATGGAAGGAGGGCACTGCTGGCTACGTGTTGCATCTTTGAGGGAGCATATACGCGTGAGGCGGAAAAGAAGAGAAATGCGAGCCAAGCCAGTTAGGTGATAAGTCGACTCCACGCACAAGATGGAATCTCATCGACTTGAGCTCGGCTATATAAGCGCGTGACCGAGTCGTGATTCAATATTTACATTCACCTATAAGTTAAAGTAAATCTGCCGTTGCGCGCAAGAATCCTGCGAGTTTTTTTTTAATCAAGTGCGAATGTGAACCTTTCATATTGCACCATGGTCTTTTCGCACGCGCACACAAGGCCACACACACTTCCCTTCACACAGGTACAATAGGCAACGGCCAAAAGCATGGCACACAATTCAAACATATATGCACCATTCATGTCCCTTACATATTTGGACTCAAAGGGCGATGGTGCATCGATTCTCGAACACAATCACGTCATTCCATGCATGAAGGCAACATAGATGGTAGCCTGATCAAGTCTGCTAACTTCATTAGTCACACATGATGCAAGCCAAACTACACAAATCGACAGGCCATATATTAATTCCTATCATCTCAAGTCGAGATGGATCAGCTAGTGTATCAATGCTATGCAAGTAATAGGCATGCTAAACCTTAGGCATCAACAAGGGAGGCGTCCGAATGCGAGTCTGGCAGATGGCAGGCACTAGCAATTCAATACACAAACACGAGGCAAGAGCAGAATAATGAGAGATGACATACACACAGATGATGAGGGCATTCTCCATTCTAATAGTGTCTCGCAGAAAATTGTGCGATTATGAGTAGGGACCAACATAGAGAGCCAAGACAGACACATGCTTACAATCATACGAGATTGACTAAGGCGCCAGCACACACGTAAGTGCCTAAGTAATGTTCGCCAGCAACTCCAATTGCTAAGCACGTATAACTAGGAAAAGAGTTATTCATCCGGCAACACATTGACTTAACGCATCCATCTGCGAGGCATGGCACCGAACCTTGGAATAAAACATTGGTATTAGAGGGACGATGATCCACAACCTTAACCCACGAATCAATGCTAAGCTTAGTATACCATATCATACTCGATGCCTCATGGAATACCCGCAAACAATGACTCTATGACTATGAAGCAATGACCGAAAACCAAAGATATGAGACACCGAGAGACCTTATCTGCGCGCAAAAATGTATTCAACCTTCAATGAAGACATAGCCTCAGCGAATTTTCGTTATACGATGGAATCTACCAAATGTAGACCTACATCCTACCGAGGCATTAGCATTCATGGCACAATTAGCGGAATAAGAGCATTGGGAGCATCATCGAAACTCTTGCGAAGCAACGAAAGGACCATGAAAACGATTTATAGCCATATCCATTCAGGCGTCTATATCTACAATAAAAGAACATTTGAAGATATTATACAAGGCTGACAATTTGTGGAGGCAAACCCTACCCGCGAAAATTGTCATTCAAGTCACAAAACGGCAAATCATTCAACATCACCCCGACTATCATCTTGAGGTCCAAATCTATAAGTCCAAGTAACTAACGATAAGTAAAGAGCAAATATTAATTCAATCAAGCACACCTAACCCACAAAGCAACTATAGTAGTACTAGTATCGCGAAATATCATGGGCGATTAAAATATCTCACAAAAATGTCTCTTGCCTAGCAAAGACCTATCTAAAAAAACACCAATAGTCACAAAAAGACCAGCAGAGATACGGCATCACATATCCAGACACAAACGACACACTGAGAAGGAGGATGCGAGCAAGAGCGATAGTTACGAAGTATGTGCACCAAGTACTAAGCTTATGCCTATTGTGAGTTCCAGAGAAGAGTTCCACAACACATAGTTAAAAACAAAAATGCAATAAAATCTAGTATATGTAGTTTTGCGCAATATAAGATAAAATAGTTCATTTTGATATAACTTAATTTCAATGTTAAATCAAACGATTTATACATTAACTCTAAATACTACCACACCCAAACGATCTAAGAGGACCTCCTCAAACATGAGGACCCAAATAAATAAGAGGGTACAATATCCCCTAAAGGAACAACTAATGTGGTCGCAAGAGGTGAAATGGGGGTGAAACCTCTCACTTTAGCCGTGTAGCAACTCGTTCGCCCCTGTGCAAAGAAAGCTACGCGAATATACTGCCCAAGCCACCAATGGGTAACCAAATCTCTCAAGATTTATCGACAATGTGTGAGAACAAGATAGGGCTCAATATAGCAGGCACAACCACATACAGCTCAGGACAAACTTAGCTCCAGAAAGCCTGAGGGGCCATTTATCGCACATGCCTAGTGCACGGTGAGAGAAGGCCAAAAATTCCGCTCAATCTCCACAACCAACACAAACAACCTGTAATCCCAACCTAATCAAGAGAGCTATTAATAATAAATCACCCACCGTCCGATGATCATACATAGTTTGCACCACGTGAGCTAAAACAGAGAGAGAGACGAGAGGAGAGAACCAGCTGTTACTATCAAACATTAAGAGCGCTCTGCAAAATCTCTTGGGTCGATAGACAGAGAGTTGAAGAAGTTCTGTCTACCCTTCTGGTATCCCTTCTTCAGCATATCTCTGCGTGTCTCTCAACATAACTGACCTCCATTTCGAGCTTGAATATGTCCAAACACTCATAATACGTTCTTCCTGAGATAGTGGATCCATTGTTACATAAGCCATCCCGAACCTATAGAATCTCAGTAAAGCTTATATGTTAAATGTTGAACACAACGACAAGTTCTGGAGGCTGCTCCCAATTATCATTGCAAAGACACAAACCGAGCCCTCCGCGTATACACACACGCTAATGACGGTAAGACAAGAGAGATTACAGGCTTGTATCTCCATATACCCTAATATTCCCAGAATCTTCAGAGGAGTACCACCAACTAGATTGTCATTGAATATTGCCGTCATAGCTCCCCTTCAATATTACCTTCGCCATAGAAACTACAATAAAACGGAGCAGTATGGCAAACAAGGGCTTTTCTACTCCTCGTTATTTTGAACACATTCATTGTACACTCTGTAAAGCGTTACAAGAGACCAGCTTCTATCAAGAGGAGATCCTCCATTACACTGATGGTAGGCGGAGAAAAGGCAAGAACAACTGTCTAAAATATCTGCAAAAGCGAATGCACAGTAGCCGTCTCTGGCCAAAATGCCATCTTGGCAATAAAAGAGTCCGACCGGCAAAATGTTATATTAGTCTGATATTGCTCGAGGGCTAGAACAAACCAACCTTATAGCCGGTACCTCCTTTAGCCACGAGATCACTTGCCAAGGTTGCCACCATTACGGGAGATGGGTCTACTCTCACAAATTATGCGCTATTACCCACCCACTCCCTAGCCACAAAGGATAGAAACACAAGTGTTTGGTCTGTGACACTATACATCACGTCCTAAATTCACTAATTGACTCGGTAGTCTGTATAGCCAGGACGCGTCCAATGTCTGTGAAGACTTCGGATCTCCCAAACAACGACTTAAAACCACGCGGCGATAATTCACCGAGGTCCAAAAGTAAAGAGTACAAGAAGAGTCTATGAAGGAACGTCAACCCCATGAAAAAAATAGTGGTGTCTATAGTATGAACGTTGTTCCTCCCTTTAGCATGGGACCCTGACGTCATTAATTACTAACCGAGCTGGGAGTGATATGCAGAGACAGTCAGCGCAAGATGACACACCAATCGTAATTGCCAACGAAGGCGAGTTAACTGAGACAAACCTATTGTCCAAGTAATATACCTAGACGTATGCTGATCTCTCTTTCGTATTATGCAGGCAAAAATGCAAGACAAATACAGAACCGTAGCACGATCGGAAGCTGAACGGAGAGAGCAATAGGATAAACGTAACAGGGTATTAAGCACTATCTATTCCCACTACATATCAACAGCGGAAAGGTCAAGGATGAAATAAGATCCATGCAGAGAATGCTAATTTAAAAAATCGTATATTCTGTACGCTATAGTTTGTGGCGTATCCGATTACACTTTTGAAAAAAGACAAGAATGCCATATCTATAAGGCATGATTCATATTCTGCTAGGAGGATACAATATATCTCTGCATTACGGTCCTCCTCGAAAGATCTTCTATTTTCTTGGTTTCTGCAAATGAATGTTGTATGACTTGTGTCCCTTCGAAGGGGCCATTGACCATCCCCTTTTGATAGTCCCTGGTAGCAGACCAGCGGTATCATTACTCCTCTCCGAGAATTTACAACATTCTTCCGTCCCATGCTTTGCACAACCAATTGTTTGTCATATAACGACCGTCCGGGTAGACGGGAGCTTTTCGTGCTTAACAATACAAGAGCAGTTTGTGTTGCCTTCGAAGAACTTGCCTTCGGAGATATGCCTATATCTGAGTATGCAGAACATGACTCTCACATTATCGTCCTAGTTCTATCAATGATATAGTGATGGGCTATCGTGTTCAAGCAAGATGGTTCCTACAAAAAGACGAACGGCGCCCAGTCTCTGATCTTTTCTCACCGACCACTCCGGAAACAATCCAACAAGTCTCGGGGAAAAACATTTCACAGATCTCTGACCCAGGGTCTTCTGAAACCAAACCAACCTTTCTGACGTGACTTTTTTTGTACGATGACTAACCATAATCTTATCTAAACATCTGCTCTGAGTGTGGATCCTTCTGTTATCCCACTTGAAGGTGTATCGTATGTTGGAAAAATCACCTTTTGGATTTCTATGGTAATTGAACCAGAAGAGATACGGAGCTTCTGTCACGTTAAGTTAAGCGTCTAGCTATCCACAGCACGCGACTACCCAGGTAAGCCTTTCAAACGAGAATTTTGTTATACGCTTCGATCACCAACGCCTTCAAGCAATTCACGCTATGTCTTCCGAGGATGTTTCATTACGAGCGAATACTTAGCGTAGATGTTTTCTCTATATGCGAAGCACCCATGCGAGGATCTGGGTATTACTGCGCCCTTGGAAGATCTTGCTGCGATTAAGAGCACCAGAGCTATCCTCCCCAATTTTTCATACACATAATCACAATGTAAACTATGTATGTGCCTTACGTGAATGAGGCTATTTACGCACATTCAGCTCGTCATGAAGGGTTGCGTCCCTGGAGGTGTGTTCCTTCGACTTATGACGGGCCCTAGTGAGACTCGCTATTTACCACAGAGTCCAGCCCATGTGAAAACAATTAGATACTTGACGATGGTGCGGGGTGTGGCCCGTTTGTTGACTATACATACATTCTTTCAACAAATAACCTGGCAAGAACGCTTTTTGTAGATGTCCTTTTCACAATAATTCGTGTATATTTGCGCAAACCGCAATATGCGAAAATTGATGGGAGTTCACAGCACGGTGCCGAGCTACTGGGTGCAATACGCAGGGATCGGGATTATAATCTTTTGCCTCCTTTTTTCCATCCGCACATATAATATTAATTAAATTTAAGACTATGTACTTGGTAACATTAATGTCTCGTTGCTTAAACTTTCTCAGTCTGTAAAATTAGTTGATAGTTACACGTGAAGGAATCGGAGGGATTCTTTCACCGTCTGTATGATAGCACTTGTTAAGATTACGTTAAGATAAGAAATAAATACTTTACAAAAAATTCAACAAGCCTGCAATTAATAAAAAGAAGGGCTCACTCCTAAAGGGTCTCTGTCAATCGATAGGTCCTCTTCATAATTTAGGCAAGACTGGGGTGTTATGATTTAATTTAATTTGGAAGAGACGCTTATTGATACATCAGCCCAATTTCATAGGCTTGTAGATGTTTACCTAATGCAATTTTAGGAATTGGAAATCGCATTCGCACTAAACACATTTTGAGAATGAATCGATCTCCAAATTTTTACTCTCAAAGTATGTGGTCGATTTTCCATTGTAGATTGTTTCTATGCAATGAGATCCTATGAAATAACTATGTTGCCATTCTGACATTATTGTTATCAAACAGTGAGAGTTGTGTTTAATCTTTGCCTTGGATATCAAAGCAACAATAAGTGGCACCTAGAAATACGAGGCATATAGTAATTGGTGACAGATCCTGAATCGGCATATCAACGAGAATCATTGTGACTCTGAGTAATCTTGAAACGGATTTGTGTTCTTGGATCCCTTTCACATAGCCAAAGACGAAACAGAGCTACAGGATTTTGCGAACACTAAAGCTACGAACTATTATGGGTTAAGTCAACGAAAAGCGCTCAAGACGAAGATGTTATGTACCCCTTATTAATTTTCATCACACAACAGGACCTAGCACTGAGTCTTCTCTCTCCCGATAGCAATAGAGCCTTTTTTTGCCACCTTTTTTTTCCTACCTGGTCCCATCATTCTATATAATACCAAGGTCCGGATACTATATTGTAATACTTGTTTGGAGATTAGAGAATTACTAAACGCCGAATGATCTGAGTTTGACACACACAGTGTTTTCCATTTATTAAGTGTTATTAGCACTTTCACACCACTTGAAAAGTTGTCATCATTGATTTATTCTCTATTTACCTGTGAAATGAGGAGGCGCGGGTGGTGACAGAGGGGTTGATGCTAAAGGTTGTGTATTACGTTGATCCGTCTCACCTACTATTGCTATGTGACTACCAAGGTCCTGAATCCACCAAAAACAAAAGATACTGACCTCATTTTTCTTTTGGGTGGTGTGTCATCACGTGGGATTTCCAGGGAGAAACTTCTCGAATTTTGTTTGGGATGTGCTTTAGAAGGTTCCTTCTTTCACTCTTTACTGCGTAAATTACCGTTCGGTGACGAAGAGTGGACTGATTTAGTGGTGGGAGATGTGCCTTGAAGTCGTTCGTCGCGAAAAGGGAAGTAGCCTCACTCCACCCTCCGTCTCTCTTTCTAGTGTAAAGACGTGATTCCCAGAAGAAGATAATTGGTAAGCCCTCAACTTCTTTTTTTTTTTTCTTTTGTGCCACTCGCGGATTAATCCCGTCCGAAGCGTACGGCCTATTCTGGTATTTGAGTGTAAGAAATGATTTGTGTGTAAGTTATCCCAATGATATAACTTTGTGACTGTTCTCGTTACCATTGACTGTAGAGATAATATCTCAGTTCGAGTAAATATAACATGGAC
Source organism: Camellia sinensis (assembly GCF_004153795.1). Classification (NCBI taxonomy): domain Eukaryota; kingdom Viridiplantae; phylum Streptophyta; class Magnoliopsida; order Ericales; family Theaceae; genus Camellia; species Camellia sinensis. Next base: position 2,143,238 of record NW_021026101.1, read on the forward strand.
TTTTAATATCTTGTTCTCTTCGGGGGACATTCGCGAGTAAACAAATTATATCAGAAGTCTCTAGCTTTTGCCCATTGGTATTATTAATGCCTTTTGGGGTGTAGGGTGCGCGGCCTGAGCACCATAATGAATTCTCCCTTCGCACGCGTCCTCCCTTGATATGCGGCCCCAAATTGTAGATTCCCTTACGTCTATTGTTTAGAACCCAAATGAAATGCGGAGTCCTATAGTTACGATAGTCTTTAGTAGTAATCTTTTCCGTGCACCTCATATTTTTCCTCTAGTATGTAGGATCAATCGGAAAAGTCAAGGGCAATCCAATATACTCACGTTTGTATCCGTAGAAAATAGCCGAATTTCGGGATGGTTTGGGTATGTGTCATGCGAATATACCTCATAGAAGGGGGCATATAGTATACCTTTCTCTCTCGTTCTTGGTATTGAATCGAACTGGAGTGGGAATGATGAGACTCATGAGTTGGCCTCTTTCGCCACTAACGTCAATTAAAGACTGCGTATGTATTGTCAATGGAGAGAAGGACAAATGATCGGATTGCATAGATATTGACAAGACTCCAGTAGATATATCGAATTTTCGAGTGAATTGTGTTCGGACTAGCGCATCAGTAGACATTGTCTTATGCCTTTTTTTTTAAGCCCCATTAAATATATCGCCGATAACTCACAATAAAAAATTTGTGGTCGAGTTTGGCTCACTTGAGTCTATTTAGTCAATGAGGGATTAGAGAGGTATTCACTACTTCGTTTGACAGAAAGAGAATGAGCGTTCGTTGATCTATGGTCCTTGTCAAGAGGGTTAGAGATAAACGGAGCTCAGATTGGCTATATTGTTCACTAAGGACCCTCCTTGGATTAAGATATCCCATAATAAATGTGAACATTTGGGTCCTTGCTTGGTCATAGGGATAGTGAAGTATGACATATTATGCCGATAGATCCGATCTAATATATTAGAGGTGCGCAATGAATCATCCATTCGGAGTGGAGCTTGTTTTTTGGTTCTATGATTTGGGGACTGTTTTGGTTCTAATTTTGGGTCATTTGCTTCATAAGGTCATATAGATCATATTTTTAGGTCTTGGCCGCGTTGTATGTATAAGCTTGCAGAGTAGTTTAATTTGGCATCATTTCTCTACATGTTCCAAGGCTTATAATGCCTGCTAATTTGTCCATGAATGCCTCTTTCAAGTGTGCTTGAGGGTTTGTCCAATTTATGCTAAGTGTTGGCCCTTAATTCATATGTATGTGTGCATGTGTTTGGTCCTCTGTTTTGGTCATTTTGCCACTGTTTTGGGCCTAGTTAGAGCTGCCCAAATCATTGTATAGTCCCACTTTCATTTCCATATTTGCATGTGCTCCGTGTTGTCTGATGCTTGATAAGTGCCTCTGTCCATGCATGATTGCCATTCCTTAGCTGCATGCGTAGTTGCATTTTGCATCTGCATGCATGCCTAGTTCGTTGACTTGGTGATAGGAGTAAGGTGAGCCTTGATTGTGTGTGTTGGCTTTGCAATTTCATTTGACATAAAAGTGCATACTTGATCACTTGGGCCATCTATGCATGGAAATGCGTGATTGTTGGTTCGAGAATCGATAGACATGCCCCTTTGAGTCACAAACATTGATAAGGGACATGAATGGTGCATATACGCTTTGAAAGTGTTGCCATGCTTGCTTGCCTCTGTTGCGTTGCAATTGCAGGTGTCCTGCAGCATCCTTGCCGAGCCGGCATAATATTGCCGAGGGTGAAGGACCGGCAGAAACGACAGCCGATGGATCATCTTGTGCCGTGACTACACACACTGCCGGGCAATTCTATTCAGCCGGTGGCACTCCTCAATGTCCAGAGAAGCAGTCCTGAGGTTTTGACAACCTCCAAAGGAGTGAAGGAAGGAAATAGAGGCACTCATGCATGGCGGTGCATTTCCCGAGGTGATTTACTGTTTCTTAGCTTAATTTAATTGCTGTAATTAATTAAGCAATTTGTAATATTTAATTAGCTTGCGTAGTTAATTAATTTGTAATATTATTTGGTCTCTCTGAGTGAGGGCAAATCTGTAATAAGTGTGTGTGAGTGGATGTATGTCTTCCAATCCCCACTTCTTTCTTCCTTTATTACCTGTTATGATGTAGATAGGGCATCTTTAAATTAGCATACCTTATGCTATGCATGCGTGCATCATGCATTTGTATTGCATACATTAGGCTCGTGTACATCATGCTAACTGCATTTGTACTTTCAATTCCAATTTGAATACGTGCATCGATTAATCGTATTTCACACTCCATGTTTAGGGTTAGCCGAGCCTGCCTAGATTGCATATTTTGCATGTGATGCATTAGCCATTTTTAACATGAACTCAGGACACTGCGTTTGCTAACTAGTTTATTGTTTTGGGCACGGAGAGCGATATAAGTATTTATGCTTTAGCATCCTGCGTGTGAGAGTTGCCATGACAGTATGCCTGCCATGCGGCTAAGTGCTTATGTGTTAAACTTGTTTTAATGCCTGTGGGTGGAGGTTGGATTGTTTGAGTTGGAAAACCTCGTTGAAATCCGTATTTTAGCCTACTTACGAGTAGCAAATTCCAAAGCGCTATTTCAAAACCGAACGGATATGCAATGCTTATTTCCAAATTAGGCAATTAGTCTATAATTGTTTGCTGCGCGCATAACATAGTAATCTAGGCTAAAAATGGAATAAGACACGTAATGTTTTAAAATCGGATATTCATGGTTAGTAAGAGGCCAGTCTTTCGGACGGGCGAAAGGGGTGTGCTCATAGCTGACCTCCCCGATCGTACCCCAAGCCCCGAGCCGAGACAACTCCGGTGATGACGGACATGTGCCTTCGGCATCGAGTCAAGGTTTCCTAAATTCCCCATTATAAAAAATATTTAGGTGGCGACTCTGTATCTAGCCAAGCAGTCCATGTTTGGCACTACTTTTCAAAAATCTTTTCCAAACCCAAAACATGCGGTCTACGCAGGTAATGAAATTGAACATGCGGTCTACGCAATCAAAACATGCGGTCTACGCAGGTAAGAAACTTAAACATGCGGTCTACGCAATCAAAACATGCGGTCTACGCAGGTAATGAAATTAAATCATGCGGTCTACGCAGGTAATGAAATTGAATCATGCGGTCTACGCAAGCAAAACATGCGATCTACGCAGGTAATGAAATTAAATCATGCGGTCTACGTAAGCACAACATGCGGTCTACGCAGGGAATGAAATTGAACATGCGGTCTACGCAATCAAAACATGCGGTCTACGCAGGTAATGAAATTAAATCATGCGGTCTACGCAGGTAATGAAATTGAATCATGCGGTCTACGCAAGCAAAACATGCGATCTACGCAGGTAATGAAATTAAATCATGCGGTCTACGTAAGCACAACATGCGGTCTACGCAGGGAATGAAATTGAACATGCGGTCTACGCAATCAAAACATGCGGTCTACGCAGGTAATGAAATTAAATCATGCGGTCTACGCAGGTAATGAAATTGAATCATGCGGTCTACGCAAGCAAAACATGCGATCTACGCAGGTAATGAAATTAAATCATGCGGTCTACGTAAGCACAACATGCGGTCTACGCAGGGAATGAAATTGAACATGCGGTCTACGCAATCAAAACATGCGGTCTACGCAGGTAATGAAATTAAATCATGCGGTCTACGCAGGTAATGAAATTGAATCATGCGGTCTACGCAAGCAAAACATGCGATCTACGCAGGTAATGAAATTAAATCATGCGGTCTACGTAAGCACAACATGCGGTCTACGCAGGGAATGAAATTAAACATGCGGTCTACGCAATCAAAACATGCGGTCTACGCAGGTAATGTAATTAACATGTGGTCTACGCAAGTTATGGAATGTGAGAAAAACATGCGGTCTACGCAAGTGTCTACGCAATCAAAACATGCGGTCTACGCAGGTAATGAAATTGATAAATCATGCGGTCTACGCAAACAAAACATGCGGTCTACGCAAGTAATGAAATTGAACAATGATGCGGTCTACGCAATCAAAACATGCGGTCTACGCAGGTAATGAAATTGATAAATCATGCGGTCTACGCAAGCAAAACATGCGATCTACGCAAGTAATGAAAATAATAATGCGGTCTACGCAGGTAAAACATGCGGTCTACGCGATCAAAACATGCGGTCTACGCAGGTATTGAATTAAACATGCGGTCTACGCAAGCAAAACATGCGGTCTACGCAAGTATTGAAATTAATAATGCGGTCTACGCAAGTAAAAAAATTAATTACAAACATGCGGTCTACGCAGGTAATGAAAATAATGATGCGGTCTACGCAAGCAATACATGCGGTCTACGCAGGTAAAGAAATGATTACAAACATGCGGTCTACGCAGGTAATGTAATTAACATGCGCAAAACCGCGCAACGGAATGCAATGCACAAAACAGCGTGACGGTTTGAAATGCACAAAACAGTGCGATGATATGCATGTAAAATGCAATGAGATGCGCAAAACAGCGCGAAGAATTGAAATGCACAAAACAGTGCGATGCGCAGAACAGCGCGAGGTTTGAAATGCACGAAACAGTGCGATGCGCAGAACAGCGCGAGGTTTGAAATGCACAAAACAGTGCAATGCGCAGAACAGCGCGAGGTTTGAAATGCACAAAACAGTGCAATGCGCAGAACAACGCGAGGTTTGAAATGCACAAAACAGTGCAATGCGCAGAACAACGCGAGGTTTGAAATGCACAAAACAGTGCAATGCGCAGAACAACGCGAGGTTTATGCAAACGATACAAATGAGACACGCATGTCTTATAAGACACGAAATGATGCGAAGTGTGACACGCATGCCATACGAAATGTAAATGGACTTAAATGCGTAACAACGCACGTGTTTCGAGATGCATGACAATGCAGACGATGCGCGAGACGACGTATGTCTTGAAATACGCGACAATGCTAGTAATGAAAATGCAATAACAATGCATGAGAGATGTGCATGACAATGCAAGGTGTGCGTGTTACAACGCATGTAGTATGCATAACCATGCAACTGTGAGGCGCGTAATAGTGCGATGTAATGCACCGAGAGGGTGCGGCGAACGCGTGGAACGCACACGGGGCAACTTTTGAATTTAAAAGGATACAAAAAGGATACACCTTGCACAAATTCGTGTGCCACGCACAGAAGACACGACCCGAGGTCACAACGGAGGCCGGTTGAGCGTCGGAGATGCACTTTCTTGCACTTTCTTGAGCTATGAAGACCAAAACTACTCATATGGCCCAAAAAAGGTTGTGGGAACACCACCGGCCGGAAGGGGAGGCCACCGGCTGTCCACCGGCTGCAAAATAACTCCATCGGCACAAAATATTGCCGGCCGGCACAAAATATTGCCGACCGGCAAAAAGTTGCTGAGTCGGGGCAGATTCGACTTTTCACCTTGGGTGTTTTAAAATAGGGTTTCAAACCCTAATTCCTCACTTCCCCACTGCCGAAAACCCATACTCTCTCTCTCTAGAGCGTTTTTCTCTGCCCGTTTCTCCGTTTCTTCGCGTTCTACACCCATTTCGTCGTCGGATTCGCGATTTTCTTCGTGTTTCAGACATTTTCAACCGAACAAAATTTTGTTTCGGTGCCTCGTTTGGCGTTCCCGCCTTTTCGGGGTTTGTTCCCCTCACTTTCCTCTTGATTTCCGTGCCTTTTCACATTCCAACCTTCCCGACCATTTCCGGCCTTCCCGGGAGTTGACTTTTCGGTTGACTCTTCGTATTCTAGCCCGGTTTTCCTTCCTCCGGCTATTTTCTCATCACTCTTGACATGGCGGACGACATTCCCCGTGGCGGGACTCCCTCAGACCACGAGATGGATCCGGGGTCGAGCTCCTACCTTTGAGCGAGCGCCCGTTCGACCCGACGACCTACCGACCGGCGATCCATGTTCTGCCCCCCGACGGTCTACGCCAGTTCCGGAGCTTCGAGAGGCACGTGGCGCCTGAGCTATTGCTGCGCGAGCCTACCTCCCACCTTTCATTCGGCGCTTCCGAGGTAATTCTCTGTCTTCTGCTTTACTTTCCGCAATGTAGGATACAAAACTGCCGTAGCTAGTTGTACTCTTTAACTGCTAAAATCTGATATACTGTAGACTGTAGTTGACTATAAACATACATACAACTGACATCTGTTTGAGATTGGCACATGCACACACACTGCACTAACCCCGAATCACTCAAACACACGGCGCACAGTGTTTTTCACTGCAAACACACCGGTACCCGGTATTTGTCTGAATCTGTTAAATTTGCACGCATGCTATATCTGTTCTGAACCCCCCCCAAACATGTTGACGCATCGTACATTGTAGTTCACTGTAAGCACACCGGCACCCGGTATTTGTCAAAATCTGTCAAACTTGCACGCATGCTACATCTGCTTTTTCAAAACTGCATTTTGAATGTTGTCTTGCAATTGTTATTTTCTGTTTACAGGAGGATTCCCATACCATCCGCGGGTATGGGAACATACAAACATGCGGCTACACAGGTAATGTAATTAGCATGCGGTCTACGCAAGTAATAGAATTGAACAATTATGCGGTCTACGCAAGTAATAAAATTAATTACAAACATGCGGTCTACGCAGGTAATGTAATTGAACAATTATGCGGTCATTATGCGGTCTACGCAAGCAATACATGCGGTCTACGCAGGTAAAGAAATTGAACAATAAATATGCGGTCTACGCAAGGAAAGAAATTGAACAATTATGCGGTCTACGCAAGCAATACATGCGGTCTACGCAGGTAATGAAATTGAACAATTATGCGGTCTACGCAAATAATAAAATTAATTACAAATATGCGGTCTACGCAGGTAATGTAATTAATATGCACAATGAATGCAAGACAATGCAGGTCGCAAGGGACGTAAGACAATGCAAATGAGGCACGCATGCCAATGCAAGTGAGGCACCCGTGCCGATGGGAATGAGGCACGCGTGCCTATGGAAATGAGGCACGCACACCGATGGGAATGAGGCACGCGCGCCGATGCGAGTGAGGCACGCGCGCCGATGCGAATGAGGCACGTGCGCCGATGCGAATGAGGCACGCGTGCCGATGTGAATAAGGCACACGTGCCGATGCGAACGATACAAATGAGACACTCATGCCTTATAAAACACGAAATGATGCGAAGTGTGACACGCATGCCATACGAAATGTAAATGGACTTAAATGCGTAACAACGCACGTGTTTCGAAATGCACGACAATGCAGACGATGCGCGAGACGACGTATGTCTTGAAATAGGAGGTTATTGGCGGGCTTGGGAGGTACATTTCTTCTCCGCTTTTCATTTCTGCCCTATATTTTCTGTACTCTGTACACTGCACACACTGTAGTCTGCTCCATACTTGCTGTATACTGTACACACGGCACACACAAACATTTTGCTTTACACTGACTGTACACTGCTCACACTGTACACTGTACACAATACACTGCACAACACGCGGCTTTGCCATTTCTGCTTTATTCTGTATTCTGCTTTATCTGATAAATGCACTGGTATTTACCTTGCAGTTGTGGGTTTACGCCTACTTTCCTAGGCTCGCTCCCGTACCAGTCACAGAGACTCCTCTGGTCGTCCCCTTTTCACGTCGTTTTGACGGGAGATGCACCCGGAGACCACGAGAGACATTCGGCTTTTTCCGTCGATACTTCGACACCATCACTCCCGCGGAGGTATGTTTTACTTACAGTTTATTCAAGCTTCGCATTTCCACTGCATATTTCAAAAAATGGTAGATAACAAACTGTCTGTCATTTTCAGATCACTTGGCGGCCGTGGGCTCCGTTGCCGGCAGCGACGCGGGATCGGTTTGCTGGTGCTGAGGAGACCTCGCGTTTCCAGATCCTACTGGAGGGCCCGGTCTGTCGGGCTTTGTACCTGGGGGAGCGTTTCCTACGCCAAACCATAGGGTTACCTGAGCAAATAGTCCCGGTTCACCCTCCTGCGGATATGAGGGAGACCGAAGGGCTCACGACCGAGCAGATGGACGATTTCACTATTGGCTGGGAGGAGGCCTGCTTCAGAGGCACCGGCAACTATCGGGAGTACGTGCAGACGTACCTGATGTGACCTCTGAGCGGCGGCCGTCAAGCGGAGGGAGCCGGGCCTGCGGCGCCAGCGGCTGGGGCGAGAGCTGGAGCTGGAGCAGGGGCTGCGAGGAGGGCCCGAGTCCTGGCGGGCGGGATTTCTAAGGGAGGGAAGGGGAGTGCATGGCTCTGCCCTGGCCCTGCTGCAAGTCTAAGCTTCCGAGGGACAGGGTGGGTCGACTATCAGATCCCTTCGACCCTCCGCCAGTTGAATCACGAGTTCGTCGTGTCCCCGAGTTGCCTCCGGTAATGTATTACTGCACTTTTGTACAGTTCATTTCCATTTGGTATTTATAATTGATATCCACAGTAATATATATTTTGATTGTATTTTAATTTGCAGCTTCTCTGATTCACCACGTCAATCTATTGCGATGAATTGCCGTGCGATGTGGGATGCTCAATGCGGACTTGTGACCTCCTTGCGCCTCCTTATCAGCATTCCGTATGTCTTCGTTGAACTGGCCTCAAACCATTCATACACTGCTTTACATAATCTGATGCACGGCACAACACCTGATACACTGATCTCACAGCATCTGATACACTGCATACACTGCATTCTGCACTGTACTCTGCATTCTGGACTGACAAACTACTCACGGCATTCATACACTGTACTCATACACTGCATTTTACACTGTTAAACTGCCCACGGCATACACACACTGTACTCATACACTGCATTCTGCACTGTTAAACTGTTCACGGCATACTGATGCACTTCCCTTTTGTGTACTTTTTCAGCCTCCTTTCCAGATTCCTATGGCAGGAGGTGCTCCAGCTGGACCTTCGGTCCCTGCCCGAGGGAGAAATGAGGAGGGCCGAGTATTCCCCCGCTCCAAGGTGGGGCACGCTCATGTCGGGAGCAGCTCGCGAGCTCCAGTCCCGGATGATGATGATGACAAGGAGTCAGAGGCGGAGGCAGAGGCGGAGGCAGAGGCGGAGTCCGAGTCATCGGAGGAGGAGACAGGAGGCGGTTCTAGCTCGGGCTCTGACGACGATGCTGATGATGCTCCTGGACCCTCGTCCAGGAAAAAGACCAGGACAGACTGACGGCCCTTGGAGTGCTCGACACAGATGCAGATTTTTGTTATTTTTCTTCTTTCTTGTACTTTTCCTCTTTTCTTTGGTAGTTAGATTACCTTGTACTGCCGCAGGCAGATTTTGTTTTCCTCAAAACTTTATACTCGAGAAAAATTATGAAATGAACAGATTTTTGCTTAAAAAGTGTTACATTTACATATCTTATGTATTGCATCGCATTCCATCATGTTACACCTCAATGTAAATGAAATTGATTGGTTGTCTGAAAATTGAACACTTGCACTGTAATAATCAGATAACTAAACAGCCAACAGCAAAATAAACCCAAGCAACCCACTGCCTGATTCTGGATACACAGCCCTTGCTCTACTGGGGATTAATCTGCATACAGTCCATAACACAGCATTCGGTTCATTCTGCACACAGCAAACTTGAGTGAAAGGCCCAATCTGACAAGACGGAGCTCAAAGATGGAACCGGTTGGAGTTGAAGCATGCTCCAATGTAGAGAATGGCATAGCACTCCGAGTGTAAACAATTCTGAAATTAAACGAGGGTTTTTCAAACCAGGGTATCGAGCCTACAACTGAACACAGCGGGGTGGAGTCGAACAAAAAGGTACACGACCTAAACACAACGAGACACATTTGAAAAAGACCTAAAACAAAGGTTGATATAAACAACACAAAAGACACGACACACAGACGCGTTAGCGAAGATGGGGGACCTCAGATCACGAGGAGCCAGTTCAATCTGGGTATTGTTTCCCACCCTTTCTAATTTGTGATTCTCACATCACTCTGGCACTCAAGCTTGGTTTGTTTCTCTCAAAACCCTTTTCCTCACTTTTCTCTCAACTTACACCTCTCTATTCTTCATTCTCTCATTTTTCATCCCTCCCCGGGGTGATTGATGGATAAATAGAAAGGTGTGGGTTCATGCTCAACACCGTTAGCTCACAGCTATTTCTTCTGACGGGTAGAGCGCTCTTCTGGCAAGTACGTCGATGACGGGGGAAAGACAGAATGCCTCACTCAACTGTGCCCCTAGTTCATCATTTTAACCATTTTTTGTTTTTACTTTCTACTAAAAAGTTTTGATCAAAATGAGAGTCGGATTAACGTACTTGTTTGATTTTTGATTTGAAAACCGTGCAAATCAGGCTGCAAGCACTGAAAATTTTCCTTTTTGGGTCCAAGACAATGGTCCAGTTTCGGAAAGTGAAACATTTTTCAAGAAAATAGTCAACCTCAGTAAAAAATTTGGAAAACTATTTTTGCAAACGGCTGATGCTCAACGAGCATGGAACTTACTCTTTGAGATGTGCAACCTCGGATCGGAGGCAATGGAAAATTGCCCCTGGTTTGAAGGGGGGTGTGAGGCAACGGAAAGTTGCCCCTAGTCTGAATGGCGTCTCACGACGGCTTGTGGCAACGGAAAGTTGCCCCTAGTTTGAATGGCGGCTCCCAGCGGCTCGTGGCAACGGAAAGTTGCCCCTAGTTTGAATGGCGGCTCCCAGCGGCTCGTGGCAACGGAAAGTTGCCCCTAGTTTGAATGGCGGCTCCCAGCGGCTCGTGGCAACGGAAAGTTGCCCCTAGTTTGAATGGCGGCTCCCAGCGGCTCGTGGCAACGGAAAGTTGCCCCTATTATCACACAGATTTACAATCCCGAGCTTTTTTTTATTTCCCTTTTTTCATTTTTTTTTTTTTTTTTTTCCCATTTTTTTTCTTCTTTTTTTTTTTTTTTGTATTTTTGTATTTTTTGCTTTTTTGCTTTTTTGTATTTTTCTCTTGCTCTAACTTTTGCCTGGGTCGCCCTTCTGGGTTTTCGGCCCAGCGAGCCTGTCAAAGGGTAAAAGTGTAACCAGTCCATGCCAAATGGTTTTTGAAGTTGAAGCCTCTCTGTGTCAAGGAGAACGGCTGTTGCACTGATTTGTAAAAGAATCCATCATGGTTGCTCTACGAGCTTCTTCTGGTGAGATCTACTCGTTTTGATTCGGCTTTGATGCCTCCTGCTCGAGGGCTGCTTCTGGTCTGGCCATGCGGGCCTTATATGACGTTTGACCGTTGAACTTTCTGAACGTTCTGAACGGGTTCAAAGTCTGAAAACGAACGGGTTGAATCTTGAGGCTGAGAGCGATCCTAGGCTGCGCAATCTCAAGAGTGATTCCACATAAGTCTTCACAGGGCCGCGTAAAACATTTGTTTTTGAAAGTTTTTAAGAAAGCAACAAATCGCTCGCGCCGAAGATAGTGTGGAACCAATCTGGATCAAGCCAGGATCCTCCTCAGTACTCACGCCGACAAGCATGATTTCACTCATTAAGGGCTTAGCACGCCTCTCTTTCTCTCAAAATGATCAAAGTTTTGCAAAACCCGAGGAATTCCTTCCTCTTCATTTTTATCACCGCAGTGTTCAAAAGGTTTTTCTTTTTGAAAAACTTAGGTTAATGCAATGACTTCAAGGCACAGAAGAGCAGGCGAGATGTACTGTCGGCCCATTCAAATTCTCTAGCACTTATGCTGAAAGCAAGCATGAAAGTGAGATAGCAATAGCTGTTTCATTCAGATTTGTTGGTGTAACTGGCCCCTCGGCACGAACAGACTCAAAAACAAAACAGGTAATTACAAGACAAAACGGTGTTCGAGGCAACAACCCCAGAATCACCTGGTATTATATACAAAGGGGACTGACTCGCCACAACAAGACAGACCTTTTAAGCAAAAAGACTGACTCAAGACAAAGAGACAGACTCAAAACAAAAGACCGACTCGATACCCAAGCCAGGATTTACAAAGTTAGCGTTCACAGCCACTCAAGAATGCGTGCCAGACGCTACATTCAAAACACATCCAGATGCCGCCCGCAGGTGGTTTACTTTCTGATTACATACTTGCAGTATCCTCAAAGTCCAACAGCTCGGTGGTAATAGACTTCGCTGAGGTGGGTGGGAGGATAACCTCATTGTCAATCAAATCTTGCACCTCATGACGGAGGCGGAAGCAATTGTCGGTAGCATGGCCTGTCTGCTGGTGGTACGCACAGTACTGAGCAGCATCATGCGTTGCAGGGAGATTCTTCGGAGGTGTGGGTTCATGCTCAACACCGTTAGCTCATGGCTATTTCTCCTGGTGGGTAGAGTGCCCTGCTGGCAAGTATGTTGACGACGGGGGAAAGACAGAACGCCTGACTCGACTGTGCCCCTAGTTCATCATTTTGACCATTTTTTTTGTTTTGGTT
>NW_021026101.1:2167424-2178136 GCF_004153795.1 Camellia sinensis
TTGTAATTATGGTGTTTATTTGCCATTTGTCATGCATTAGGGTTTAAATTCTCGGACACTTATTTGGACCCTCTTGCATGATGGCAGATATGAAATTATGGGGTTTACTTGCCATTTCTCATGCATTAGGGATTAAACACTCGGACACTTATTCGGACCCTCTTGCATGATCGCAGATATGTAATTATGTTGTTTACTTGCCATTTCTCTCGCATTTGGGTTTGAACACTCGGAGACTTCTTTGGACCCATTTGCACGATGGAAGATATGTAATTATGTTGTTTACTTGCCATTTCTCATGCATTAGGGCTTAAACACTCGGACACTTATTCGAACCCTCTTGAATGATGGCAGATATGTAATTATGCTGTTTATTTGCCATTTCTCATGCATTTGGGTTTAAACACTCGGACACTTATTCGGACCCTTTTGCATGATGACAGATATGTAATTATGGTGTTTATTTGCCATTTCCCATGCATTACGGTTTAAACACTCGGACACTTATTCGGACCCTCTTGCATGATGGCAGATATGTAGTTATGGTGTTTACATGCCATTTCCAATGCATTTGGGCTTAAACACTCGGACACTTATTCGGACCCTGTTGCATGATGGCAGATATGTAATTATGGTGTTTAATTGTCATTTCTCATTCAGTAGGGCTGAAACACTCGGACACTTATTCAGACCCTCTTGCATGATGGCAGATATGTAATTATGGTGTTTATTTGCCATTTCCCATACATTAGGGTTTAAACACTCGGACACTTATTCGGACCCTCTTGCATGATGGCAGATACGTAATTATGGTGTTTATTTGCCATTTCTCATGCAATAGGGTTTAAACACTCGGACACTTACTCGGACCCGCTTGCATGTTGGCAGATATGTAATTAGGGTGTTTATTTGCCATTTCTCATGCATTTGGGTTTAAGCACTCAGACACTTATTCGGACCCTCTTGCATGATGGCAGATATGTAATTATGGTGTTTATTTGCCATTTTGGTTGCATTAGGGTTTAAAAACTCGGACACTTATTCAGACCCGCTTACATGATGGCAGATATGTAATTATGGTGTTTACTTGTCATTTCTCTTGCATTAGGGCTTTAACACTCGGACACATATTCGGACCCTCATGCATCATGGCAGATATGTAATTATGGCGTATATTTTTCTTTTCTCATGCATTAGGGTTTAAACACTCGGACACTTATTCGGACACTCTTGCAAGATGGCAGACATGTAATTAAGGTGTTTACATGCCATTTCTCATGCATTAGGGTTTAAACACTCGGACACTTATTCGGACCCTCTTGCATGATGTCAGATTTACTTGCCATTTCTTATGCATTAGGGTTTAAATACTCGGACAGCTATTCGGACCCTCTTGCCTGATGGCTGATATGTAAATATGGTGTTTGTTTGCCATTTCTCATGCATTAGGGTTTAAACACTCGGACACTAATTCGGACCCCCTTACATGATGGCAGATACGTAATTATGGTGTTTACTTGCGATATCTTATGCATTAGTGTTTAAACACTCAGACACTTATTCCGACCCTCTTGCAAGATGGCAGATATGTAATTATGGTGTTTACTTCCCATTTTTCGTGGATTAGGGTTTAAACACCCGGACACTTATTCGCACCCTCTTCCATGATAGCAGATATGTAATTATGGTGTCCATTTGCCATTTCTCATGCATTGCAGTTTAAACACTTGGACACTTATTCGGAACATCTTGCATGATGGCAGATATGTAATTATGTTGTTTATTTGCCATTTCCCATGCATTAGGGTTTAAACACTCGGATACTTATTCAGACCCACATACATGATGGCAGATATGTAATTATGGTGTTTACTTGCCATGTCTCTTGCATTAGGGCTTTAACACTATGACACTTATTCGGACTCTCATGCATGATGGCAGATATGTAATTATGGTGTTTATTTATCGTTTCTCATGCATTTGGGTTTAAACACTCGGACACTTATTCAGACCCTCTTGCATGATGGCAGATATGTAATTATGGTGTTTAATCGCTATTTCTCATGCATTAGGGTTTAAACACTTGGACACTTATTGAGACCCTCTTGCATGATGGCAGATATGTAATTATTGTGTTTACATGCCATTTCCCATGCATTTTGGTTTAAACACTCGAACACTTATTTGGACCGTCTTGCATGATGGCAGATATGTAATTATGGCGTTTACTTTCCATTTCTCATGCACTAGGGCTTAAACACTCGGACACTTATTCGGACCCTCTTGAATGATGGCAGATATGTAATTATGTTGTTTATTTGCCATTTCTCATGCATTTGGGTTTAAACACTCGGACACTTATTCGGACCCCCTTGCACGATGGCAGATATGTAATCATGGTGTTTATTTGCCATTTCCCATGTATTACGATTTAAACACTTGGACACTTATTCGGACCCTCTTGCATGATGACAGATCCGTAGTTATGGTGTTTACTTGCCATTTCCCATGCATTAGGGCTTAAAAACTCGGACACTTATTCGGACCCTCTTGCGTGATGGCAGATATGTAATTATGCTGTTTGTTTGCCATTTCTCATGCATTTGGGTCTAAACACTCGGACACTTATTCGGACCCTCTTGCATGATGGCATATATGTGATTATGGTGTTTATTTGCCATTTCTCATGCATTAGGGTTTAAACACTCGGACACTTATTCGAACCCTCTTGCATGATGGCAGATATGTAATTATGGTGTTTACTTGCCATTCCTCATGCATTAGGGCTTAAACACTCGGACATTTATTCAGACCCTCTTGCATGCTGGCAGATATGTAATTATGGTGTTTATTTGCCATTTCTCATGCATTAGGGTTCAAACACTCGGACACTTATTCGGACCCGCTTACATGATGGCAGATATGTAATTATGGTGTTTATTTGCCATTTCTCATGCATTAGGGTTTAAACACTCAGACACTTATTCGGACCCTCCTGCATAATAGCAGATATGTAATTATGGTGTTTAATCGCTATTTCTCATGCATTAGGGTTTAAACAGTCGGACACTTATTTGGACCCTCATGCATGATGTCAGATATGTAATTATGGTGTTTACTTGCCATTTCTTATGCATTAGGGCTTAAACACTCGG
This sequence comes from Camellia sinensis, assembly GCF_004153795.1. Lineage (NCBI taxonomy): Eukaryota > Viridiplantae > Streptophyta > Magnoliopsida > Ericales > Theaceae > Camellia > Camellia sinensis. The sequence continues at coordinate 2,170,580 of NW_021026101.1, forward strand.
ACACTTATTCTAAACATTCGGACATTTATTCGGACCCTCTTGCATGCTGGCAGATATGTAATTATGGTGTTTATTTGCCATTTCTCATGCATTAGGGTTTAAACACTCAGACACTTTTTCGGACCCTCTTGCATGATAGCAGATATGTAATTATGGTGTTTAATCGCTATTTCTCATGCATTAGGGTTTAAACAGTCGGACACTTATTTGGACCCTCATGCATCATGTCAGATATGTAATTATGGTGTTTACTTGCCATTTCTTATGCATTAGGGTTTAACCACTCAGACACTTATTCCGACCCTCTTGCATGATGGCTGATATGTAATTATGGTGTTTATCTTCCACTTCTCATGCATTAAGGTTTAAACACTCGTACACTTATTCGGACCCCCTTGCATGATGGCAGATACGTAATTATGGTGTCTACTTGCCATTTCTCGTGCATTAATGTTTAAACGATCAGATACTTATTCCGACCCTCTTGCATGATGACAGATATGTAATTATGGTGTTTAATCGCTATTTCTCATGGATTAGGGTTTAAACACTCGGACACTTATTCGGACCCTCTTGCATGATGGCAGATATGTAATTGTTGTGCTTACATGCCATTTCTCAGGCATTATTGTTTAAACACTCGGACACTTATTCGGACCGTCTTGCATGATGGCAGATATGTAATTATGGCGTTTACTTTCCACTTCTCATGCATTAGGACTTAAACACTCGAACACTTATTCGGACCCTCTTGAATGATGGCAGATATGTAATTATGTTGTTTATTTGCCATTTCTCATGCATTTGGGTTTAAACACTCGGACACTTATTAGGACCCCTTGCATGATGGCAGATATGTAATCATGGTGTTTATTTGCCATTTCCCGTGCATTACGATTTGAACACTCGGACACTTATTCGGACCCTCTTGCATGATGGCAGATCTGTAGTTATGGTGTTTACTTGCCATTTCCCATGCATTAGGGCCTAAACACTCGGACACTTATTCGGACCCTCTTGCGTGATGGCCGATATGTAATTATGCTGTTTGTTTGCCATTTCTCATGCATTTGGGTCTAAACACTCAGACACTTATTCGGACCCTCTTGCATGATGACATATATGTAATTATGGTGTTTATTTGCCATTTCTCATGCATTAGGGTTTAAACACTCGGACACGTATTCGAACCCTCTTCAATGATGGCAGATCTGTAGTTATGGTGTTTACTTGCCATTTCCCATGCATTAGGGCTTAAACACTCGGACACTTCTTCGGATACTCTGGCGTAATGGCAGATATGTAATTATGCTGTTTGTTTGCCATTTCTCATGCATTTGGGTCTAAACACTCGGACACTTATTCGGACCCTCTTGCATGCTGGCAGATATGTAATTATGGTGTTTATTTGCCATTTCACATGCATTAGGGTTTAAACACTCGCACACTAATTCAGACCCGCATACATGATGGCAGATATGTAATTATGATGTTTATTTGTCACTTCTCATGCATTAAGGTTTAAACACTTATTTGGTCCCCCTTGCATGATGGCAGATACGTAATTATGGTGTTTTCTTGCCATTTCTAATGCATTAGTGTTTAAACAATCAGATACTTATTCCGACCGTCTTGCATGATGGCAGATATGTAATTATGGTGTTTACTTCCAATTTTTCATGCATTAGGTTTAAACACTCGGACACTAATTCGTACCCTCTTGCATGATGGCAAATATGAAATTATGGTGTCTATTTGCCATTTCTCATGCATTGCGGTATAAACACTTGGACATTTATTCGCACCATCTTGTATGATGGCAGATATGTAATTATGGTGTTTATTTGCCATTTATCATGCATTAGGGTTTAAACACTCGGACACTTATTTGGACACTCTTGCAAGATGGCAGACATGTAATTAAGGTGTTTACTTGCCATTTCTCATGCATTACGGTTTAAACACTCGGACACTTATTCGGACGCTCTTGCTTGATGTCAGATATCTGATTCGGGTGTTTACTTGCCATTTCTTATGCATTAGGGTTTAAACACTCGGACACTTATTCGCACCCTCTTGCATGATGACAGATATGTAATTATGGTGTCTATTTGCCATTTCCCATGCATTGCGGTTTAAACACTTGGACACTTATTCGGACCATCTTGCATGATGGCAGATATGTAATTATGGTGTTTATTTGACATTTCTCATGCATTAGGGTTTAAACACACAGACACTTATTCAAACCCGCTTACATGTTGGCAGATATGTAATTGTGGTGTTTACTTGCCATTTCTCTTGCATTAGGGCTTTAGCACTCGGACACTTATTCGGACCCTTATGCACGATGGCAGATGTGTAATTATCGTGTTTATTTATCATTTCTCATGCATTAGGGTTTAAACACTCGGACACTTATTCGGACCCTCTTGCATGATGGCAGATATGTAATTATGGTGTTTAATCGCCATTTCTCATGCATTAGGGTTCAAACACTCAGAAACTTATTCGGACCCTTTTGCATAATGCCAGATATGTAATTATGGTGTTTACATGCCATTTCTCATGCATTAGGGATTAAACACTCGGACACTTAATCGGACCCTCTTGCATGATGGCAGATATGTAATTATGGCGTTTACTTTCCATTTCTCTTGCATTAGGGTTTAAACACTCGGTCACTTTTGCGGACACCCTTGCATGATGGCAGATAAGTAAGTATGTTGTTTACTTGCCATTTCTCGTGCATTAGGGCTTAAACACTCGGACACTTATTCGGACCCTCTTGAATGATGGCAGATATGTAATTATGCTGTTTATTTGCCATTTCTCATGCATTTGGGTTAAAATACTTGGACACTTATTCGGACCCTCTTGCATTATGGCAAATATGTAGTTATGGTGTTTATTTGCCATTTCCCATGCATTACGATTTAAACACTCGGGCACTTATTCGGACCCTCTTGCATGATGGCAGATATGTAGTTACGGTGTTTACTTGCCATTTCCCATGCATTAGGGCTTAAACACTTGGACACTTATTCGGACCCTCTCACCTGATGGCAGATATGTAATTATGGTGTTTAATTGTCATTTCTCATGCGCTAAGGCGTAAACACTCGGACAAATATTCTGACCCTCATGCATGATGGCAGATATGTAATTATGGTGTTTATTTGCCATTTCTCATGCGTTAGTGTTTAAACACTCGGACACTTATTCGGACCCTCTTGCATGATGGCATATATGTAATTTTGCTGTTTATTTGCCATTTGTCATGGATTAGGGCATAAACACTCGGACACTTATTCGGACCCTCTTGAATGATGGCAGATATGTAATTATGCTGTTTATTTGCCATTTCTCATGCATTTGGGTTTAAACACTCGGACACTTATTCGGACCCTTTTGCATGATGCAGAGATGTAATTATGGTGTTTATTTGCCATTTCCCACGCATTACGGTTTAAACACTCGGACACTTATTCGGACCCTCTTACATGCTGGCAGATATGTAGTTATGGTGTTTACTTGCCATTTCCCATGCATTAGCGCTTAAACACTCGGACACTTATTCGGACCCTCTTGCATGATGGTATATTTGTAATTATGGTGTTTAATCGCCATTTCCCATGCATTAGGGTTTAAGCACTCGGACACTTATTTGGACCCTCTTGCATGATGGCAGATATGTAATTATGGTGTTTATTTGCCATTTCCCACGCATTACGGTTTAAACACTCAGACACTTATTCGGACCCTCTTGCATGACGGCAGATATGTAATTGTGGTGTTTAATCGCCATTTCCCATGCATTAGGGTTTATGCACTCGGACACTTATTCGGACCCTCTTGCATGATGGCAGATATGTAATTATGGTGTTTATTTTCCATTTCCCACGCGTTACGGTTTAAACACTCGGACACATATTTGGACCATCTTGCGTGATGACAGATATGAAGTTATGGTGTTTACTTTCCATTTCCCATGCATTAGGGCTTAAACACTCGGACACTAATTCGGACCCTCTTGCATGATGTTAGATATGTAATTATGTTGTTTAATTGTCAATTCTCATGCACTAGGGCTTAAACACTCGGACACTTATTCAGACCCTTTTGCATGATGGCAGATATGTAATTGTGGTGTTTATTTTCCATTTCCCATGCTTTAGGGTTTAAAGACTCGGACACTTATTCGGACCCTCTTGAATGATGGCAGATATGTAATTATGGGGTTTATTTGCCATTTCCCACACATTACGGTTTAAACACTCGGACACTTATTCGGACCCTCTTGCATGATGGCAGATATGTAGTTATGGTGTTTACTTTCCATTTCCCATGCATTAGCGCTTAAACACTCGAACACTTATTCGGACCCTCTTGCATTATGGCAGATATGTAATTCTGGTGTTTAATCGCCATTTCCCATGCATTAGGGTTTAAGCGCTCGGACACTTATTTCGACCCTCTTGCATAATGGCAGATATGTAATTATGGTGTTTATTTGCCATTTCGCACGCATTACGGTTTGAACACTCAGACACTTATTCGGACCCTCTTCCATATTGGAAAATATGTAGTTATGGTGTTTACTTGCCATTTCCCATGCATTAGCGCTTAAACACTCGGACGCTTATTCGGACCCTCTTGCATGATGGCAGATATGTAATTGTGGTTTTTAATCGCCATTTTCCATGCATTAGGGTGTAGACACCCCATTTTTGACCGTCCTCAAGACTTGGACGTCACCGTTTGAACACTCGGTGATCATCCATGTTTGTGTTCGTTTGGAGTTCCCGGAGGTCTCGGCTACGTGCCTTGTCTCAGAATCTCCGAACTCGACCATTTAGTGTCTGGTTTTGCACCAAACACTTGTGTTTTGCCTTGGAAGGGCAGGGTGGGGCTTATGGACCATCCCCACCCATCACCGGCAGTGGCTAGAGGCCACCGGCTGGTTTTTGCTTCCACCGGCAATATATATTGCCGGCCGGCACTATTTGTTGCCGGTCAGCACTATTTAGTGCCGGCCGGCACTCTTTTTCGCCAAGATGGCATTTTTGTCCGGTCGATTACTGTGCATCTGATTTTGTAGATATTTTAAGACAGCTGTCTTGCTTTTGCTCCTCTCCACACACGTGTATGGAGGGATCTCCCTCTTGTGAAGCTTGTCTTGTAAGCTTTACAAGACAAGAAGTGCCATATAGAGAGAGAGGGTGTGTCTTGGCTTAGAAGTGAGACATTTTAAGATATTTTGAGAGCTTAGACAGCCATTGTTAGGGTTTGAGTTCTAGGGTTAGGGTTAGATACACATTCTATCTCTCTTTCTCTCTCTTTTGTGCTCTAGGTGTTTTGTGCCTTACTATTGCACACAAACACCTAGTGTTTCACCTTCCTCTTGGAACTGAGGTTCTAAGGGACTGATTTTGAGGTTTTGGTGTTGGATTCAAGCTAAGGAAGACCATTGGAGCATCATTGCTGAAGAATGCTTCAAGGGTAAGAATCTCACCCCTTTTTACCCCATTTTGGCATTGTATTTCTACCTATCTTAAATTCATTTCTGAGCTTAGTGTATAATACAAAAAAGTTCTGTTTTTAGACCCTCTTGGTTGTTTGTTAAGTGTATTTTGTGGTTTGGGTAAGTTTGAATACGCTTAGGCCTTGAAAGGCCTCATTTTGTGCTCTTTTGTGTGAACTCCGGGATTTTGGTATTGGGGTCTCTTCACCACTGAAATCTTGAGGGATTTAAGTGATGAAGGTGATGCCTTGAATTCCCAAGAAGGAGAGGGCCACCCCCTCTCCTTGTTGTCCTTGAAAATGGCATATTTTGGTCTCTAAAGAGAGCCTATGCTTCAGTGTGTGTTGAGCATGTTTAGGCTATTTTTCATGCTTATATATCCATAATATTACATGATTTTAAGTTGGTTTTGGTACCCCATGCATGTTTAGCATAGTTGCCATGTAATGCCATATTATTGCCTCAATGTGCCTTAGGTTGTTAGCCCTTGTTAGAGCATGTTTTAGGCTTGGTATTGTGAAGATTTTGTGCTTATCTTGACATGTTCTAGGTCTGTCCATAAGTGTTTGGGTTGATTTTGGCATGCTTGGTATAGCTCTTTTGTATTTGGGCTTGTTCGCCTTGAGCATATGAATGTATAGCATGACATCCTTGCATTGTTTTGGTGATTTGGGACCATCCACCATGCCATTTCAGACCTTATTGTATGCTTGAGAGCTTGCATTTGATGTCCCTTTAATGCCTTGTAAGGTTGTCATCTCATGCTCCATGTTTTGGTGTTTATGCATGCCTTTGTTCTTGAGTCATTTGGATGCCATCTAAGTGGTCCTTAGGCCTTGTATTAATGTCCCAAAACTCTGTTTTTGGTCAATGAGTTCATGCCACGTTTGGTCTTGCTAAGTGTAGTTCAATACTCTATTGTTTTGCTTTGAGCATTTGGGCCATTTGTTGCATGCTTGGCTTGATTTATTGCTTGGTTTGGCACCATGTTTTAGCATGATTTCAATGCTTATGTTTCATGCTAATTAGTCCATGATTCCCCCTTTCAAATTTGTTTGAGGGTTGTTCAATTTGTGCCTAAGTGTTGGCCTTTCAACATATGTATGTGTGCATGTGTATTTGGTCCCTCATTATAGCATTTTGGCCACTATTTTGGGCCCTATTAGAGCTGCCCAAATCATGTTTAAGACCACCTTTTTATTGGCTAGCATTGCCTCATGTTTGCTTGCATGCTCGCATAAGTGTATCGCCATGCCATGTTGCATCCTTAGCTTGTATGCCTAGGTTGCATTGCATTTTGCATGCATGCCTTGTTCCTTGACTTATTGATAGGAATTGGGCCTTGTTTGATTTGATTTGGTTTGCATGCATTTGAAATCAAAGTTGCATACTTGGTTCTTTGGGCCATCATGCATGGAAATGCGTGATTGGTGGTCCGAGAATCGAGGCACATGCCCCTTTGAGTCATTATCATGACGAGGGACATGGTTGGTGCGTATATGCCTTGAATTGTGCTGCCATACTTCACCTTGCCCTCTGTTGCTGTCATTTGCAGATTCTGCAGGAACACTCTGCCGACCGGCAAACCAGGGGCAACCGACAGCTTCATTTTGTGCCGATGGCTACACACCAGTGCCGGTGGTGATCACTCCTTTTGGCCAAGATGGCATTTTTGGCCGGCCGATTATTGTGCATCTACTTTTGCAGATATTTTAAGACAGCTGTCTTGCTTTTGCTCCCCTCCATACACGTGTATGGAGGGATCTCCCTCTTATGAAGCTTGCCTTGTAAGTTTTACAAGACAAGAAGTGCCATATAGAGAGAGAAGAGAGCTCTTGGCTGAAGGGAGAGACATTTTGAGATATTTTGAGAGCTTAGACAGCCATTGTTAGGGTTTGAGTTCTAGGGTTAGGGTTAGATACACATTGTATCTCTCTTCCTGATGATGTTCATCTATCTCTAGTGACGGACAATACTCTGGATATGGAGAGAGAGGATCAAAATTCAATTGTCTTTCCTCTCCTATCCATTAC
>NW_021026101.1:2202085-2250473 GCF_004153795.1 Camellia sinensis
CCACAAAAGTGGTCTCCTGGACCACAGTGTCCCTCTAGGCAAAGGAAACAAGGTGTGGTTCAAAAACCACGCCAAACGGAGAATGTTAAGCGGTCCCGAGACAAGGCGCGCAGCCGAAGGCTCCGAAAATCAGAAACTGGTCTCCAAACAAGGAAAGTGGTCTACGACCACAAAAAGGTGGTCCACAGACCTTCTCCTCCCTCTAGGGAAGAGAAAACAAGGTTCAGTCCACAAACCGAGCTAAAGCACAAAGAGCTCAGAGGCCCGGAGGCAAGGCACTTAGCCGAAGACTCCGAAACCTCGAAATGAGCACAACATACGCAATCACCGAGCACTCAATCGATGACGTCTGAGTTTTAAGGTCGGTCAAAAATGGAGTGTCTACAGCCACTAATTGTTTCATTAGCTTAATGGGACAAGTTTAGCTCAAACTAATCTTGCTTAGCCTCAAAGATACAGAATTTACTGAGTAATTATAGCTTAACGATTTTAGTCTTACTTAAGCACCTCATTTTAGGTTTTCTAAATCGACTAAGTGTTCCACTCACAAATCCAAAGGGATGAATATGAATTCCTTTTGATATTCTTCCAATTTCTCATTCTTTTTTCTATTCTAGCGCTCAAGAAGAAAGTTTCCCTCTAACCTTCTCCGTCCTTCTCCGTCCTTCTCTCTTTTGTTCTAGGAACTAATTAGCTTAGACCACTAATTGTTTCATTAGCTTAATTGGCCAAGTTTAATTCAAACTAATCTTGCCTAGCCTCAAAAAAAGAAAATTTACTGAGTAATTGGAGCTTAACAATATTAACTTGAGCACCTCATTTTAGGATTTTTAAATCAACTAAGTGTTCAATTCTCAAATCCAAAAAAATGAATTTGAATTCCCATTGATTTTCTTCATATTTCTCATTCTTTTTTTCTCTTCTTGCTCTCTTGAAGAAAGTTTCTCTCAAATCTTTTCCATCCTTCTCCATCCTTCTCTCTTTTGTTCTAGGAACTAATTTGCTTAGGCTATTCATTCTTTCACTACCTTAAGTGGCCCAGTTTACCTCAAACTAATCTTACTTAACCGCTTACAAAGAAAATTTACAGACTAATTGTACCTTAATGATATTAGTTTAACTTACGCACCTAATTTTAGGTTTTCTAAATCAATTAAGTGTTTAATTCTCAAATCCAAAAGGATGACTTTGAATTTCCTTTGATTTTCTTCATATTTATCATTCTTTTTCCTGTTCTAGCTCTCAAGAAGAAAGCTTCTCCCCATCCTTCTCCATCCTTCTCTCTCTCTTTTATTCAAGGAACTAATTTACTTAGGCCACTAATTGTTTTATTAGCTTAATTGGACAAGTTTAATTCAAACTAATCTTGCTAAGCCTCTAAGAAAAAGAATTTTCTGTGTAATTATAGCTCAACGATTTTAGTTTACCTTAAGCACCTCATTTTAGGTTTTCTAAATAGACTAAATGTTCAATTCTGAAATCCAAAAGTATGAATTTGAATTCCCTTTGACATTCTTCTTATTTCATTTTCTTTTTTCTATTTTTTTTAGGTGAATAAGACAAAAATAAATGATAAAAAATACACCACTACAAAGGGGCATACCCCAGGCCCTAGCCAACACTATACAAGACCAAAAGAATGAAGCCAAAGAAACACACAAAACTAGCAGAAACCAAACCAAAAACAACAAAAAGAACTATATAAACAAAACTAACTGGACACTAAAGAAAATTAAAACATAAAAACTAGATCTTAAACATTGAAGTAAAGTTTAACCCAAAATGTGTTCATGGGCCGCATGCATTAGAATGAGGAACATGAACACATCCAACGACTAGCCCCCACAACCCAGATGCAAAACACATTACTTATATACCATGCACATCCCACACGGTTAGGCCAACTGGAAAGAAAACAAAGTAATTCTTCCAATAAATTCAAACACAATGATTTAAAATAAAATAAAAGAAAGACAATTTTCACACAAGAGGCGCTTCTAGCAGCCATTACCACGAAACAGTCAGCTCTAAAACCCGCAAGGCTAGAACTCTTTGTTACACGAACACAACAACCACCCAGGGAGGTACTCTGTTGTCATCCCTTGCATCCCAAGTAGAGTTTAAACATTGTAGTAAACCCTGTCAAAACAGCTGTGAGTGAGTACTTCCAACATATATAAGAATACCTACTGGAACTTAACACAGAAACAATGCACTCATTATAGGCTCTCACTTCACTCGACCCACAATTTAGAAACTCACTCCATTCAAATTTTGCTTCCTTACCCTACACATGAAGATATATATATATAATCATTAGCAAAATTTATAATGGCTAAATTCACTCAACCCACTTTGTGAAGGGAACATTTTAATAATTCCTCTCATCACTCAACCCTCAATTAGGTACAGATGACTCCACATTGATCTTCAAACGTAACCTGCACAAGACCAAACCATTAGAGCACTCCTTTTAACTCACCATCACTCAACCCTCATATAGAGAACTCGCATCACTCAGCAGCCCTCCCATATCTGATAATATGGGGCTTCAGAATTGTCTCTGGCAAATTCCATTGGGCTAGAAACCAACTATCACCTGTGATTTTAGGCAAATTCTTAACGGACAACATTCTATTTCTCACCATCTGGATAATAGATTTAATTACCACCTCTTCAGGTTTAAATTCTTTGTTAAAGATACGGTTATTTCTCTCAATCCAGATGTAGTATACAAAACACAAGAAAGCATTGCTAAGGATATTAGCCCTCAAAGAATTACCCTTAGCCTCCTTCGTAGCATATGTGACAATGCCAAGCCAATTTAAATCAGGCCACTTTATATTGCATTTAACTTCAATAGCACACCAAATTCTGTTGGAAAAGATGCACTTAAAAAAGAGATGGGAGTGGCTTTCCCCAAGATTATGGCAGAAAGGGCACTGAGAGTGAGAGGCCAAACCAAACATATGCAACCTATCACCAGTGTATAGTCTGTTGTGAAGAGCCACCCAGACTATAAAACTGACTTTAGGAATCCTATGAGGGCCCCAAATAAGCTTATACCAATCCACTCTAGCAAATTTATTTCACCAATGATTCCAAGCTGAATGAATGGAAAGCTGACCATCAGTAGTAAGTTTCCAGATAGCTTGGTCACTCCTAGAAGGGCTAGGTCTACAGCACTCAGGACTAGAAGAGATCAACTCTTGAATTTCCCATGAATTAGGTATAGGCCACTTCCAAGAGTGACCATCAATGATTTGACTAACTTTAGTCTCACTATTAAGGCATGAATCATACATAATTCTGTCCCCAAACTTGTTCCACAGCGGACCAAGAGGATGCCAGTTGTCGTACCACAAGAAAGTGGACTCCCCGCAACCAATTTTGTGAGTAATCAGAGGGGACATCCAATCCCTAAGAGACAATATCTTCCTCCAAACCCAGGATGGGTCATTAGGGACTTTAACTTTCCGAAAGCTCTTACCCTTAAGTAAATAGGATTTGACCCACTGACACCACATAGACTCCTCGCCCCCAGAAAATAAGAACCAAATGTGCTTAGCAATAGCAGCTCTATTCCAAGTTTCTAATGACTTGAAACCGATACCCCCCTCATTTTTAGGGGCACACACAGCATCCCAAGCAATTTTGGCACTATGACTTTTGAGATCACTGCCAGACCAAAGGAAGGCTCTCAGAATACTTTCAATCTCCTTAATAACCTTCTTGGGAAGGATGAACAGAGAAGACCAGTACACTTGCATGGAAAAAGGAATGGATTGGATAAGCTGGCTTCTACCAGCATAGGACAGAGCTCTATTAGTCCAATTCTTCACTCTTTTGGTAATCCTATCAATGAGAGGGATACAATTAGAGGCCCTCAGCTTAGTAGTAATAAGGGGAACACCAAGATACTTGACAGGAAGGGTTCCTTCTCTAAATTTTGCAATCTCAAGAAAAGAATCGCTTAACCCCGTCCCACTTCCAGAAAAGTAGATGTTACTCTTGTTGGAATTAGGAGTAAGGCTTGAAAGGTTAAAGAATTCCTCAAGGCCTTCCATGATTAGATTAACAGTTGGCACATCTCCTCTACTAAATATCATGAGATCATTAGCAAAGCAGAGATTAATGATTTTAGTCTTCTCACTTTTCCAATGAAACTTGAAATGCGGGTGAGTAGATTTCTCAGCAAAGATTCTAGCAAGGATTTCCATGGCTAAGACAAACAAATATGGGGACATGGGATCACCTTGTCGTAACCCTTTAGCACCTTTGAAATAACCATGAAGGCTCCCATTGATACAAATTGAGAATGAAGGACTAGTAATGCAGGCCTGGATCCAGGAGACAATGACAGGGGGGAAAGCCATAGCCTTAAGGATATCAATAATGAATTCCAATCTCACACTATCATAAGCTTTCATAATATCCACTTTCATAGCACACTTCGGGGTAGGGGACTTCCTATGGTACCCTCTCATGAGCTCTTGGGATAGGAAAATATTATCCGATATTCTCCTACCCTGAACAAAGTTGACTGAACAGGATCGATAAGATCGGGGAGAACTTTTTTAATCCTGCTAGCAATGATCTTGGCAATATATTTGTAAATAGTATTGTAGCAAGAAATAGGTCTAAAGTCTCCCACTTCAACAGGGTTAGGAACCTTGGGGATAATAGCAATAATGGTACTGTTGACTTCAGAGAGAAGCTTACCAGATTCAAAAAAGGTTCTAATAGCTTGAGTAACATCTCTTCCCACAATATACTGGGAACTTTTAAAAAATCCAGCAGAAAAACCATCCGGGCCAGGGGCCTTATTGGCTTTGAGACCAAAATGTATCCCTGATCTGTTTATTAGTAACAGGGCTAGCATGCAATAAGGATTGGTCAGCAGAGATTTTAGACTTAACAAGAGCCTTAATTCTATCATAACCATTATACTGGTAATCAATAACAGTACCAAATAAACCAGAGAAGAAATTTGTAAAAGCATTTTGGATGTCCTCAGGTTTAGAAGATTTTTTGTCCATCATCTCAAGGCTTAAAATTTTACCCCTATTGATATTACCCTTAATAGTTTTGAAGAAAATGCTACTGTTTCTATCACCCTGACTAAGCCACTGGACTCTAGATTTCTGGTGGGCCAGACTCTCTTCTACAGCCAGAAGATCAACATGCTATTTATAGATAGTCCTCTCAAGTTTTTGTAACTCAACATTACTACGATCCTTGTCTAGCTTCCATTGAGCAGAGAGAAGCTCAGACTTAGAAGTCTGGACTCGAGTATTAATGTCACTAAAGTCTTTCTTATTCAAGGCCTTGAAAGTAGGTTTCAGAATCCTTAATTTTTGGCACACTCTAAACATAGGGACACCCTGAATGTACTGGTTCCAAACTTTAGAGACCACAGAACCAAAGTCCTCATGATTAGCCCAAAAGTCAAAATATTTAAAAGGTTTCTTAAAGGAAGTCACCTCATCAGAAACATTAACCAAAGCAGGAGAGTGATCAGATATGCCAATGGGGAAGAAAGTAGCAAATGAGGCAGGGAAAGCATCAAGTCAAGCCTCATTAACCAAAGCTCTGTCAATTTTGGTTGCAATATAATCCCCACTATTTCTCTTGTTAGCCCAAGTGAATTGGCAACCTCCATAGGAGAGGTCAACCAGTTCAGATTGCAGGATATTGGAGTTGAAATGCTCTTTATCCTTAGACCAGCCAACAGAACCCCCAAATTTCTCATAAGGATACCTGATGGCATTGAAATCCCTTAGAATAACAAGTGGAATATTGGACTAAGATTGGGAAATAGTAACCACGTACTCAAAAAGACCTTTTCTAACTTAATGTTTATTATGAACATATACAAAGCAAACTCTGAACAAATTATCTTTGGACAAATCATGCACTTCACAAAAAATGTATTGATCAGAGGCATTTAACAGTTTTACCTTACAAAAAGCTGAGTCCCAGCAGACACATATCCGCCCAGATTTAGAAGGTTGTGAGTTTGTCAAAAAGGGCCAATTATTTATACCAGAAGAGAAAATCAGATGTTCATTCAAAGCTTTTATTTTGGTTTCCAAAATGCCCAAAATTTTAATGTCTTCATGCAACAAAAATTTCCTAACTTCTTTATGTCTATGAGGATTATTAAATCCTCTAACATTCCAAGATGCAATTTTCAAAGACATGAGAAACAACAAAAATTTAGAACTCAAGAAGAATGTTTCCTAACTTCTTTTTTCTATTCTAGCACTCAAGAAGAATGTTTCCCTCTAGCCTTCTCTATCCTTCTACATTCTTCTCTCTTTTGATGTAGGAACTAATTACCTTAGGCCACTAATTGTTTCATTAGCTTAATTGGCCAAGTTTAACTCAAATTAATCTTGTTTAGCCATAAAGAAACAAAATTTACTAAGTAATTCAAGTTTAACGATATTAACTTAAGCACCTTATTTTAGGTTTTCTAAATCAACTAAGTGTTCAATTCTCAAATTCAAAAAAATGAATTTGAATTCCCTTTGATTTTCTTTATATTTCTCATTCTTTTTTTCTCTTGTAGCTCTAAAGAAGAAAGTTTCCCTCTAACCTTCTTCGTCCTTCTCCATCTTTCTCTCTTTTGTTCTAGGAACTAATTAGCTTCAGCCATTAATTGTTTCATTAGCATAATTGGCCAGGTTTAACTCAAACTAATGTTCCTTAGCCCCTAAGAAAGAAAATTTATAGAGTAATTGTAGCTTAACGATATCAGTTTAACTTAAGCACCTCATTTTAGATTTTCTAAATCAACTAAGTCTTCAATTCTCAAATCCAAAGGGATGAATTAGAATTTTCTTCGATTTTCTTCCTATTTCTCATTGTTGTCTCTAACTTTCTCATCTAGCTCTCAAGAAAAAAGTTTCTTTCTAACCTTTTCTGTCCTTCTCCATCCTTCTCTCTTTCATTCTAAGAACTAATTATTTTAACCCACTAACAGCTTCCTTAGCTTAATTGACCAAGTCTAACTCAAACTAATCTTGCTTAGCCACTATGAAACAAAATTTACAGAGTAATTGTAACTTAATGACATTAGTTTAACTTAAGCACCTCACTTTAGGTTTTCTAAATCAACTAAGTATTCAATTCTCAAATTCAAAATGATGAATTTGAATTACCTTTGATTTTCCTCACGTTTCTCGTTCTTTTTTCCTGTCCTAGCTCTCAAGAAGAAAGTTTCCCTCTAACCTTCTCTGTCCTTCTCCATCCTTCTCTCTTTTGTTCTAGGAACAAATTAGCTCAAGCCATTAATTGTCATTAGCTTAATTGAAAAATTTTAACTCAAACTAATCTTCCTTACCTCTAAGAAAGAGAATTTATTGAGTAACTGTAGCTTAACGATATTGGTTTAACTTTAGCACATCATTTTAGGTTTTCTAAATCAACTAAGTGTTCAATTCTCAAATCCAAATGGATGAATTAGAATTTCCTTCGATTTTGTTTCGATTTCTCATTCTTTTCTCTAACTTTCTCTTTGAGCTCTAAATAAGAAAGTTTCTCTCTAACCTTCTCCATCCATCTATCTTTCATTCTAGGAACTAATTAGTTTAACCCACTAATTGCTTCATTTGCTTAATTGGTCAAGTTTAACTCAAACTAATCTTGCTTAGCCACTAAGAAACAGAATTAACAGAGTAATTGTAGCTTAACGATGTTAACTTCAGCATCTTAATTTATGTTTTCTAAATCAACTAAGTGTGCAATTCTCAAATCCAAAAGGATGAATTTGAATTCCCTTTGATTTTCTTCATATTTCTCATCTTTTCTAGCTCTCCCAAAGAATGTTTATCCTTCTTCGTCCTTCTCTATCCTTCTCTTTTTTGTTCCAAGAACTAATTTACGTAGGCCATTTATTGTTTCATTAGCTTAATTGGATAAGTTTGACTCAAACTAATCTTACTTAGCCCCAAAGATATAGAATTTATAGAGTTAGATTTTAGTTCTACTTAAGCACCTCATTTTTGGTTTCTCAATGGACTAATTGTTCAATTCTCAAATCCAGAGATTCTCATTTCTGAAACAGTCGATTAATGTTTGGATTTTTTTTTCCGTTTCTAAATAGGGGAAGAAAGTAGAGCCTCTCTCTCTAGATTCTAGAGAGAGAAAGCTCCCCTCCGTTAGTTTTCATTGTTACTGGTGCTGGCCCGGCCAGTTGTTAGCTCCTCCACCATACTTTGTGTGTGAGTGAGCATGTTGGCTTGCTGATTTTGTCTTTTTTCTTAGTTCTTACTATTATTTTCTTGGTGGACATGAGATAATGTTTGGTCGCCACAGAATATTCAGTTGGCTTGGATTCTTTGAGGTTTCCTAGAGGTGGACTGTGGTTGCTCATGGTTTCTAGCTCCAGCGTCCGGGTAGCATGGATATGGCTTGTGTAATAACCCTCACGCTATCCTAACCATACTTATATGCATTCATGTGATTCTGTCTTGTAAACTTGCATTTCGAGTCTTGTCCTTGTTCGTTTAAGTGTTACAGCATGTTTTGTACCCTGCTTGGTGTGAGTTTAGCCGAGGGTGTCTTTAGTCTAGAACTTCCTTGGAACCACTTTGTTTGACCTCTACCTTCGCTTTGACATACTAGCCGAGATGTCATTATCTCGGCTGAGGTGTCCATCACCAAGGCCGAGGTGTGAATTATCTAGGCCGAGATGTTACCTTGCACCAAAGTGATCTTGTCCCGGAGAGGTATGACCTAGACCGAGGTGTGACACATCTAGGCCAAGGTGTGGCACAGCTTAGTCAAGTGTTGTCCTTCCTAGCCGAGGTCATTGTTCCCTACTTGCCGATGTCTTGCTCTTAGCCGAGATCATTACTCACCAGAGTGCCCATGTCGTCTTGCTTGTTGAACACACTTTGTCATAGTTTTGTCTTGTCACTCAGCCACCTTTCTGTGTAGTACCAACCAGCCGCTGCCACGTGCCTCTGTAGAGGGTTAAGTCAGCCAGTAGACTTAGAAATGTATCATTTGCTATATGTCTTTGTTTGTGAGGAGAGAGAAGCTCTAGAAGAAGAAGAAGAAGTTTAGAGTGAGAGAGTGAGTTTCGAGCTTGATTCCTAGAGATCAAACCATTAGATTCGCGTATTGAGGTTAGATTCTTGATCTACTCTTGTCATTCTTATTGATCATCTAGCTACATTGCATGTTCGAACCCGTTTTGCATGTCATGCATCGATTTAAAGTTGGTTTTAGAAAGAGAAAATGGTGTTCATGTGTTCATGAAAGAAAAGTCTTGTTTGATCTAAAAGTTTGCATTAAGTTTCTTGTTTTTGTGTTTGTTCTCACTAGATCCTTGAATATGGGTACCCAGGTCCATGTTTTTGAACTCATAGCATGAAATCTCAGATTTTGTAATAGCAAATCACGATCTTTGCATTCATCTTCCTCATATTCATGTTCATCTTATTCTTCAAGGAAGCGAAACCCAGATTTTTCCCAACTTCATTCCTTTGAATGTGACCATCGAGGCCACACCTCGGCCAGGGGATGTAGAACCTCGGCCTAGACCTGGTAGTCGCCCAGCATGTTTTTCCGAGATAAAGAACTGTGTTTGTTTTGATTTGACTTAGTCTTGAGAAATGCCGAGATCATCTGCATGCATGTGAAACTTGCTTGAAAGTACATTCAACAGACTTCACCATGTGTTTGTAGGGTTTGGACATGCCTTGACCCCGGCGTGTGAAGAACTAAGTGAGTGGTATTTTTAATAAAGCTATGTTATAACGCTTTGATGAAAGCTTCGTTTTTCTTCGTTTTGAAAAGTATTTGTAAGCATGAATGGTTATTCTTAGTTAGAAAATATATTTGTATTATCTTGTTTTGATGACATTCTTGGGAAGTCCGTACGTGCTAAGGGACTATAAGCATTTGTAGCACAAAGTTTGGAAGTCCGTACGTGCTAAGGGACTATAAGCATTAGTAGCACAAGTCCTTAGTGTTCAGGGACTATAATGCAACGACACCATTGAATTGAGATATCTCCCTTGCCTTGCCTTGTCTTGTATTGTTTGCCACTGACGGTTTACCGCGTGGGATTTGTTTGCCGAGATGTCATCACTTGTATTGTAATGATGTTAGTAAGCATCCTTTGAAACTTGACAGATTTGCTAGATGGACTTGGTTCATCCTTGACTTGCACTAATTATGTTATGTATTGTTTAACAAAGATCTTGAGTACCAGTCATGCAAACCCCTTTATTTCTTATACCATTCACTGAGTATCCAAGCTCACCCTCTCTATATATATGTAGGTGATAAGCAGGAAGGCGGTGGCGCCTAGGTGTGACTCACAAGCTTGTTTTGGGTTTTTTTGTCATGTCGGCTTAACCTGTATACATGTCGGCAGTCTTGAAAACTATGCTTCCGCACTTGTGAGCCCTATGTATAATTATACTCAGTTTGTGTGTGAATCTTGAAAGATGGCCTTTGGTAATCTCGGATTACTGGCCATCACGGCGCTAAACTACTAGGGGCGGTTTGGGGTCGTGACAGATTGGTATCAGAGCACGCATTCCTTATAGTGCATTATTCACAAACTTTGAGTCCTAAAGAGCATAGGATATCCCTTAGAATGATTTTAGGATTGCATCATGTTGCTTGTTACTTGACAAGGTGTGCATCATCTCGGCATAACGATTTGTTATTTGCATACATGGTTCTTGGCTCAGTTTGTTTTAAGGTTGTATTTTGCCTACTCATAGCATCATGAGGAGAGGTAGACCATCAGTTGGCCGAGATCAATCAGAGGATAGATTGGACAGACTGGAAAGACTGGTTGAAGGTTTAACCCATGAATTGAGGCAGATGAGGCAACAGAATGAAAGCGCTACATCTACCTCGGCCGAACAGACGGATGGCCCACATGCAGCTCCACCTCTTCCAGTGCCCCAAGTGCCTCCACAGCCAGCCTTGTATGGGGAGGGGACAATGACTTTGCTCAAAGAGTTCAAGAAGATGAAGCCACCAAGATTCGCAGGGGGCATAGATCCGATGAAGGCCTAGGCGTAGGTTTTGGAAATGGAAAAGCTGTTCGAGATCTTTCCTAGCACCGACACTCAGAAGGTGACATTAGCAGCATTCACATTAGATGACGACACTCGAAGGTGGTGGATGATGATCCGGGAGGCTAATCCTGGTTTAACTTGGGCCAGATTTTTAGAACTGTTTTACAACAAGCATTTTCCACTTAGCGTTCGAGATTGCAAGACCACAGAGTTCCAGACTCTGACACAAGGCAATAGAACAGTGGCAGAGTACGACCGTGCCGTCACCGAATTGGCGAGATATGCGCCTCATATGGTCAGTGATGAGTATAAGAAAGCCAGGAAGTTTGAAAGTGGACTACGTGGACCAATTCAGGATCGGGTCAACATGCTCAATGTAACAAGCCCGCGGGGGACCTCGCTACAGCTCGGACTCGACTTTTTGTTAGTCACGATTCTAAGTCTGAACCAAAGAGTTCAAATCCGGCAAATCGTTTTAAGAAAAACAGATTTTTGAAAGAAGTGCCAAACATGGACTGCTTTGCCAGATACAGAGTCGCCACCTAAATATTTTATTTTGGGAAATTTAGGAAACCCTGACTCGGTGCCAAAAGGCCACGTGTCCGTCATCACCAAAGGTTGCATCGGCTCGGGAACTTGGGTACGATTAGGGGAGGTCACTTCGTGAGCACCCCCGCTCGCCCGATCAAAGATCGGCCTCTACTAACCATGATATCAAGTTTTGAAAACATTATGGATTCTTATTCCGATAATTAGCCTAGATTTACTATGCGATGTGCACATCATACAAGTATAGACTGGATCGCCTGAATTGGAACAACACATCTCATGTTTGTTTATTTTGAAAATGGTTTGATGGTGCTACCCGCAAGTAGGCTAAGACGTAGATTTGCCACCATTGGGTGGGCTAAAAAAACGTGATGGTTTGCCCCCCTCAAGTGGGCTTAAAACTCACAGTTAATGCATTATTCCAATTCAGATAATCCAACATTCACCCACAGGCATTCAGGCAAGTATATCACATAAGCACATAGCCTCATGGTAAGTATGCTATCATGGTAGTCACTCACACACATGCAAGGATGCTAAAGCATAAAACTTACCGAGTACTCCAAGCCAAAAAAAGGAAGTTAATTAGAAATCATGCATGATCCTAAGTATACAAAAATGCTTAATGCAACACATGCAAAAATGCAACTATAGCAGGCTCGGCTATTCTAAACATGGCATATGAATATCTTAATATTATTGATTCAATGAATAAAAGTTGTATTTGTCATGAGGCTTACATAGCTATTTATAATAAACTAAACCTAATACTTGTAGGAAAAGTAATTATAAACTAGGAAACTTAAATCAACATAAATTAGAAAATCTAAGAGAACAGGAAACTAAAATTCTAAACTTTTTAAAATCCTAGTCAAAATCTAATTCTAAACTAATAAAATTAACATACCTAATAATTCTAAAATATTTATACTAAATTACAAGAATTATTAGGTAAGGGTTTCATTAGGCCGAGCACTTCACCGTGGGGAGCACCTGTTTTATTTGTTAAGAAAAAGGATGGCACGCTTCGCCTTTGCATTGATTACAGAGAACTTAATAAGGTAACCATCAAGAACAAGTACCCATTGCCTAGGATTGACGATTTGCTTGATCAATTACAAGAGGCACAAGTCTTTTCCAAGATTGACCTTAGGTCGGGCTACCACCAGCTGAAGGTTAAAGCCGATGACGTTGAGAAGACTGCCTTTCGGACAAGGTATGGCCACTACGAATTTTTGGTAATGCCTTTCGGAGTGACCAATGCTCCTGCAGCGTTCATGGACTTGATGAACAGAGTCTTTAAGCCGTATTTAGATGAATTCGTAGTTGTTTTTATTGACGACATATTGATCTATTCCAAGAGTACAATTGAGCACGAGAATCACCTGAGGCTTGCCCTGCAAATCTTAAGAGACAAGAAGTTGTACGCTAAATTAAGTAAGTGTGAATTTTGGCTTTCCAGCATCTCATTTTTAGGGCATGTGATTAATGAAGAGGGTATATCAGTTGATCCGAGTAAGATTGAAGCCATTGTGAATTGGCCGACGCCGACCAACGTGTCCGAGGTTCGTAGTTTTCTGGGCTTGGCGGGTTATTACAGAAAGTTTGTGAAGGACTTCTCAAGGATAGCAGTACCATTGACACAACTAACTAGGAAAGGAACAGCATATGAATGGACCGATGATAAAGAATCAGCCTTCCAAGAGTTGAAGACGAGGTTAGTTACGGCACCTGTCCTTGTACTCCCGTCAGGTAATGAGGAATTTTAGATTTTCAGCGATGCTTTACATAAGGGTTTGGGTTGTGTGTTAATGCAAGGGGGCAGAGTCATAGCATATGCATCCTGTCAGTTGAAACTTCATGAGAAGAACTATCCAACCCATGATCTAGAGCTAGTAGCCGTGGTGTTTGCCTTGAAGATTTGGCGCCACTACTTGTATGGAGCCTCTTGCCAAGTTTTTACGGATCACACGAGTTTGAAGTACTTGTTCACCCAAAAGGAACTAAATCTGAGGCAGAGAAGATGGCTTGAATTACTGAAAGATTACGACATGCAGATTCAGTATCACCCAGGTAAAGCGAACTCGGTAGCTGATGCATTGAGTAGGAAGTCAGTGGGAAGTTTGGCATGCCTAGCTATGATTTCAGTGGAGCCAACTACCATCGGGGAGGTAAAGGCAAGGAAAATGGAGGATGGATTCCTGAAGAAGGTAGCCGACGAGATCACCAGCAGGCCGAGGTCGGGTTACACCCTTGAGAATGGAGTGCTTAAGTTTGAAGGAAGATTATGCGTGGCCGATGTCCCATAATTGAAAAGAAGGATTTTGCAAGACTCTCATGGATCCAGATTTGCAGTTCATCCAGGGAACACCAAGATGTATCAAGATGTAAAGCAAACCTTTTGGTGGTCGAATATGAAAAGAGAGATAGCCGAGTTCGTGTCTCAGTGTTTGTATTGTTAACAGGTGAAAGCGGAACATCAGAGGTCGGCAAGACTCCTCCAACCTTTGCCGATTCCTGAGTGGAAATGGGAGGACATCTCCATGGACTTTGTGATTGGTTTGCCGAAGACACAGAAAGGAATGGATTCGATCTGGGTTATAATTGACAGGTTAACTAAGTCAGCGCATTTCTTGTCGGTTAGGACTTTGTTCAGTGCTGATCGACTTGCTGTGTTGTATATCAACGAGATCGTTAGACTTCATGGTGTACCGATGTCCATCGTGTCGGACCGAGATTCGAAATTTGTTTCCAGATTTTGGCAGAGTTTACAAAGGGCATTGGGGACCGAATTGAGGTTTAGTACAACTTTTCATCCCCAAACCGATGGCCAAACAGAGAGAACAATTCAAACACTTGAAGATATGCTTAGACTATGTGTATTGGACTTCAAGGGAAGCTGGGAAGAGCATTTGCCATTAGTAGAGTTCACTTACAACAACATCTATCAAGCTAGCATTGGCATGGCACCGTACGAAGCTTTGTATGGAAGGAAGTGCAGATCACCGATATGTTGGACTGAAGTGGGAGATAAAGCTTTGATTGGTCCTGAGCTAGTTCAGGTTACAACCGAGAAAATTAAGCTCATTCGACAAAGGATCAAGACTGCTCAGAGTCGACAAAAAAGTTACGCCGACCAGAGAAGGAAGGAGTTAGAATTCGAAGTAGGGGATCATGTGTTCTTGAAAACCTCGCCGATGAAAAGAGTTTCAAGATTTGGGAAGAAGGGTAAATTGGCACCCCGTTACATTGGACCATTTGAAATCCTTGAGAAAGTTAACCCGGTTGCCTACAGACTTGCTTTACCACCGAGATTAAGTCAAGTTCATAATGTGTTTCATATCTCGATGTTGAGAAAGTATATACGGGATCGACTACACGTGATCGATCATTTCGGGATTGTGGTTGATGAAGGCCTAAGCTATGAAGAAGAGCCGATACGCATCATCGATAGACAAGTGAGACGATTGAGAAATAAGGCAATACCGATGGTGAAGATTGAGTGGAAAGAGCATTACGGCAAGGATGCTACGTGGGAAATGGAAGAGGAAATGAAAGTCCGATACCCGGAGTTATTCTCGAACCAAGGTAACTCAAGTTTGGGGACCAAACTTCTTTAAGGGGGGTAGGATGTAATAACCCACACGCTATCCTAACCATACTTATATGCATTCATGTGATTCTGTCTTGTAAGCTTTGCGTTTCAAGTCTTGTCCTTGTTCGTTTAAGTGTTACAGCATGTTTTGTACCCTACTTGGTGTGAGTTTAGCCGAGGGCGTCTTTAGTCTAGAACTTCCTTGGAACCACTATGTTTGACCTCTACCTTCGTTTTGACATACTGGCCGAGATGTCATTATCTAGGCCGAGGTGTTTATCACCAAGGCCGAGGTGTATATCATCTAGGCCGAGATGTTACCTTTGCACCTAAGTGATCTTATCCCGGAGAGGTATGACCTAGACCGAGGTGTGGCACATCGAGGCCAAGGTGTGGCACAGCTAGGTCAAGCGTTGTCCTTCCTAGCCGAGGTCATTGTTCCCTACTTGCCGATGTCTTATTCTTAGCCGAGATCATTACTCGCCAGAGTGCCCATGCCGTCTTGCTTGTTGAACACACTTTGTCATAGTTTTGTCTTGTCACTCAGCCACCTTCTGTGTAGTACCAACCAGCCGCTGCCAGTGCCTCTTAGAGGGTTAAGTCAGCCAGCGGACTTAGAAATGTATCATTTGTATATGTCTTTGTTTGTGAGGAGAGAGAAGCTCTAGAAGAAGAAGAAGAAGTTTAGAGTGAAAGAGTAGTTTCGAGCTTGATTCCTAGAGATCAAACCATTAGATTCGCGTATTGAGGTTAGATTCTTGATCTACTCTTGTCATTCTTATTGATCATCTAGCTACATTGCATGATCGAACCCGTTTTGCAATGTCATGCATCGATTTAAAAGTTGGTTTTAGAAAGAGAAAATGGTGTTCATGTGTTCATGAAAGAAAAGTCTTGTTTGATTGAAAGTTTGCATTAGTTTCGTTTTTTTGTGTTTGTTCTCACTAGATCTTGAATATGGGTACCCAGGTCCATGTTTTTTGAACTCATAGCATGAAATCTCAGATTTTGTAATAGAAATCACGATCTTTGCATTCATCTTCTCTCAATATCATGTTCATCTTATTCTTCAAGGAAGGGAAACCCAGATTTTTCCTGACTTCATTCCTTTGAATGTGACCATCGAGGCCACACCTCGGCCAGGGGATGTAGACCTCGCCTAGACCTGGTAGTCGCCAGCATGTTTTTCCGAGATAAAGAATTGTGTTTGTTTTGATTTGACTTAGTCTTGGGGAATGCCGAGATCATCTGTATGCATGTGAAACTTGCATGAAAGTGCATTCAGTAGACTTTGCCATGTGTTTGTAGTGTTTGGACTTGCCTCGAGCACCTCGACGTTTGAAGAACTAAGTGAGTGGTATTTTTAATAAAGCTATGTTATAAGTTTTGATAAAAGTCTTGTTTTGCTTCGTTTTGGAAAGTATTTGTAAGCATGAATGGTTATTCCTAATTGGAAAATATATACATATCTTGTTTTGATGACATTCTCGGAAAGTTCGTACGTGCTAAGGGACTATAAGCACTTGTAGCACAAGTTTGGAAGTCCGTACGTGCTAAGGGACCATAAGCACTTGTAGCACAAAGTTTGGAAGTCCGTACGTGCTAAGGGACTATAAGCACTTGTAGCACAAAGTTTGGAAGTCCGTACATGCTAAGGGACTATAAGCATTAGTAGCACAAGTCCTTAGTGTCCGGGGACTATAATGCAACGACACCATTGAATTGAGATATCTCCCTTGCCTTGCCTTGTCTTGTCTTGTTTGCCACTGACGGTTTACCGCGTGGGATTTGTTTGCCGAGATGTCATCACTTGTATTATAATGATGTTAGTAAGCATCCTTTGAAACTTGACAGATTTGCTAGATGGACTTTGTTCATCCTTGACTTGCACTAATTATGTTATGTATTGTTTAACAAAGATCTTGAATACCAGTCATGCAAACCCCTTTATTTCTTATACCATTCACTGAGTATCCAAGCTCACCCTCTCTATATATATGTAGGTGATGAGCAGGAAGGCGGTGACGCCCAGGTGTGACTCGCAAGCTTGTTTTGGGTTTTTTTGTCATGTCGGCTTAACCTGTATACATGTCGGCAGTCTTGAAAACTATGCTTCTCGGCTTATAATGCTTGTAATTTACACATGTCGGCTGTAGAAGCCTTTTGAGCAAGATGTAAAAAAATGTATTTTGTACCTTATTGTATTTGTATCCAAGTTGTAATATTATGTAAAGTTGTATGCCATTCCATGTAACTTACGCACTTCTCTTATGGACCACTTGCATTTTAAGATTATTGCTTCCGCACTTGTGAGCCCCATGTATAATTATACTCAGTTTGTGTGTGAATCTTGAAAGATGGCCTTCAGTAATCTCGGATTACTGGCCATCACGACACTAAACTACTAGGGGCGGTTTGGGGTCGTGACAGCGTGCCAGCGGTCTGCTGGTTGGAAATGGTTATTCTCGCTGGCCGTTTTTTGGTCTCGGCATGAGATGGTCATATGGGCGTTTAAGGTGGTCATCGGCATTCTGATTTCTAGTGGCCGCTGCGAGTTAAAGTCGTTAGTCTTGGGAAACTGATGAAGGTGGTCCTTCTCCTTTTCAGATCTGGGCTGGTTTTCGGGTGTCAATGCGGTGATTAGGTCGCTGGAGGTTTCTAGTGCGAGCACGTTTCTGGCGTGTTTGTTGGTTCGCTCTAATCCAATTTGGTCTTGTGCGATTTTTGCACGCTCAAGTTTATGTGTTTGTGGGCTCGATCGAGTAATTGCAAGGGTGGTTCACACTGATATTGGCTCAGAGTTGAATCATCGACAGTGGTTATGTTGGCGGCAGTGCTGGGTTTAGCTGCTCCAGTGTCGTTGCTACTGAAGCACGTGATGCTGGTGATGGTTCCGACCTGGTTTTGCATTGGATTGCCACGTCGGTGTTGTTTTCCGGCGCCGGTGTTTTTGAGGTAGACTGGTGCAAAGGTGTGAGCTTCATGCTCGTGTGAGCAACTGACCTCGTTTGTGGTGCCGTGTGAAATTGTTCGGCGTGCCTGCTCGATATAGGTACTGTGCATGCTGATAGCTTATTGGGATGGTTAAAAGCTAATCATCTTTATATATTATATATGTATGTACTATATATAGTTGGTTGGTTTAGTTCTCATAGCCCTACTACGTGGGTGGGGGTTTTCCCGCATGTGAACTGGTTTGATATTGTGTATCATTTGTGGAAAATTGTCTACCACGTTTTATTTTTATCACGTGGAGGTAAGGGGTGTAATTCAAATTTGGGAATGGGTTTGTGGGTCTGAACCACGGGTTTACGATTTTGGACAAGAGTGATTTTTGTGCTGGTGGCTGCCGCAGGTTTTGGGCGCACGTTTTGTTGTGTGTAATTGGGCTCCGTTTGCACTGTTTGGTTTATTTGGGCTCATTTTTTGGATAGAGGGCATATATATTTATATATTGGTGAGCTTATTTATTTCTATTTAGCCACATTACAGCGGATCATTTATAGTTGATTTTTTCATTTTGATTGATCGTGTGATCCTCATGTGACTCGATACGAGGTGAGTTTTGAGCCATCTCCGCCAACAGTGATTGACGGGTCACTGCTATGGGGAATAGTGGTTTGATGACTTGCTGAGTTCGAGACTGGGAGATGAGCGGGAGAATAGCTACCGGTTTATGGTTGCTTCTTGTCTTCATGTGACCCATCCTAATTGATTGTATTGCCACGCCTAACATGGAGTGAAGGCCACATTGCCGTGGGGTTTGAGGCTTGTGATCTACCAAGGAAGGGACTGGGGGATGTGATGTTTGATCTTATGCGATTTTTAGCTATGTTTTGGTCTGTTGCTGTGGGGCTATTGTTTTTTCACTACAACTCCCAAGATCGTTGATTATGGTTACTGCTCGTGCAAGCTTCATGTGACTCGGTCAGGATTTGTCGTGGGGTAGATTTTTTCCTCGATCATCGCTTTAGTTAGTGGCTAGGATGTCACAGCTGTGACGAGTGGAAGGCTTATTGGACTCCATGTGCTTATCTTCGGTAGAGACTGACGGCTAGTGAGGGCGGCTATCCTTTTGGATCGGGCTTATGGGTTGCAATTTTGTGTGTATGTATGTTATGTTTTACTTGCTTCGTGGTGTTAAATTGTATCTTCGCCCATATATCCACCCCAAGTTACCATCTATTATCTCTGATGGTAGGGGTTACTAGGGGACAAATAGGATATATGGGCAAAGTTAAGTTATGTTGTTTTTTTGTTGTTCTTCCACTTTGCGGGGTTGGATTGTATTTCTCCCCCTTCCTTAGGGGGATGCAATGTTAGTTTTATGTAGATTATGTAATTGTCAATTATTGTCGTTGGGCGTGCCTGGAGTATGCCCCTTGTAAACTCGTAAATTTCATTCTCTTTATTTTATGACTTACTCACCAAAAAAAAAAAATTTCTCAAATCCATAAGGGTGACTTTGAATTCCCTTTGATATTTTCCTATTTCTCATTCTTTTTTCTATTCTAAGCTCAGGAAGAAAGTTTCCATCTAACCTTCTCCGTGCTTCTCCATCCGTCTCTCTTTTCTTCTAAGAACTAATTAGCTGAGGCCATTAATTGTTTCATTAGCCTAATTGGCCAAGTTTAACTAAAGCTAATCTTACTTATCCTCTAAGAAAGAGAATTTATTGAGTAATTGCAGCTTAACAATATTAGTTTAACTTAAGCACCTCATTTTAGGTTTTCTAAATCAACTAAGTGTTCAATTCTCAAATCCAAAGGAATAAAAATGAATTTCCTCGGATTTTCTTCCTATTTCTGATTGTTTTTTCTAACTTTCTTTTTGAGCTCTCAAGAAGAAAGTTTCTCTCTAACATTCTCCATCCTTCTCCCTTTCATTCTAGGAACTAATTAGCTTAACCCACTAATTGCTTCATTTGCTTAATTGTCCAAGTTTAACTCAAACTAATCTTTCTTAGCCACTAAGGAGCATAATTAACAGAGTAATTGTACCTTAATGATATTAAATTAAGCACCACATTTTAGATTTTCTTCATATTTCTCTTCTTTTTTTCTTTTATTGTAGCTCTCAAGAAGAAATTTTCAACCTTGTTCGTCCTTCTCCATCATTCTCTCTCTTGCCCTAGGAACTAATTTACGTAGGCCACTAATTGTTTCATTAGCTTAATTGGACAAGTTTAACTCAAACTAATATTGCTTAGCCTCAAAGATAGAGAATTTACTGAGTAATTATAGCTTAACGATTTTAGTTTCACTTAAGCGCCTCATTTTAAGTTTTCTAAATTGACTAAGTGTTCAACTCTCAAATCCAAATGGATGAATTTGAATTCCCTTTGATATTCTTCCTATTTCTCATTCTTTTTTCTATTCTAGCACTCAAGAAGAAAGTTTCCCTCTAACCTTCTTCATCCTTCTCTCTTTTGTTCTATAAACTAATTAGCTTAGGCCACTAATTGTTTCATTAGCTTAACTGGCCAAGTTTAACTAAAACTAATCTTGCTTAGCCTCAAAGAAACATAATTTTTTTTTTTGGGTAAGTAAGTCATAAAATAAAGACAATGAAATTTACAAGTTTACAAGGGGCATACCCCAGGGATGCCCAACAAAAAATAAAAACGATTGCAAAACCAACAAGCTACCACCACACCACTAAGAAAAAGGGTAAAACAAGAACAACATAAAACAAAAGAACCCAAACTCTGCCCATATATCCTTTTTGTCCCCAAGTAACCCTTACCATCAAAGATAATAGATGGGAACTTGAGGTGGATATATGGGTAGAATTTATTGAGTAATTGGAGCTTAACGATATTAACTTAAGCACCTCATTTTAGGTTTTCTAAATCAACTAAGTGTTCAATTCTCAAATCCAAAAAAATGAATTTGAATTCCCTTTGATTTCCTTCATATTTCTTATTCTTTTTTTCTCTTCTAGTTCTGGAGAAGATATTTTCTGTCTAACCATCTCTATCCTTCTCCATCCTTCTCTCTTCTGTTCTAGGAACTAATTAGCTTGGGCTATTAATTTTTTCATTAGCTTAATTGGCCAAGTTTAATTCAAAGTAATCTTACTTAGCCTCGAAGAAAGAAAATTTATAGAGTAATTGACGCTTAAAAATATCAGTTTAAGTTAAGCACCTCATTTTAGATTTTCTAAATCAACTAAGTGTTCAATTCTCGAATGCAAAAGGATGAATTTGAATTCCCTTTGATATTCTACCTATTTTTCATTCTTTTTTCTCTTCTAGGACTCAAGAAGAAAGTTTCCCTCTAACATTCTCTGTCCTTATACATTCGGCTCTTTTCTATTGTAGCAACTAATTAGCTTAGGCCACTAATTGTTTTATTAGCTTAAATGCTCAAGTTTAACTAAAATTAATCTTTCTTAGCCTCAAAGAACAAAATTTATTGAGTAATTAATGCTTAACGATATTAAATTAGCACCACATTTTAGGTTTTCTAAATCAACTAAGTGTTCAATTCTCAAATCCAAAAAAATGGATTTGAATTCCCTTTTATTTTCGTCATATTTCTCATCCTTTTTTTTTCTCTTCTAGCTCCAAACAACAAACTTCCCCTCTAACCTTCTCTGTTCTTCTCTATCCTTCCCTCTTTTGTTCAAGGAACTAATTTAGCTTTCGTCATTAATTGTTTCATTAGCTTAATAAGCCATGTTTAACTTAAACTAATCTTGCTTAACCACTAAGAAACATAATTTGCGGAGTAATTGTAGCTTAACGACATTAGTTTAACTTAAGCACCTCATTTTAGGTTTTCTAAACCAAGTGTTCAATTTTCAAATCAAAAAAGATGAATTTGAATTCCCTTTGATTTTGCTTCATATTTCTCATTCTTTTTTCTATTCTAGCTCTCAAGAAGATAGTTTCTCTCTAACCTTCTCCGTCCTTCTCCATTCTTCTCTCTTTTGTTCTAAGAACTAATTTACGTCGGCCACTAATTGTTACATTAGCTTAATTGGCCTAGTTTAACTCAATCTAATCTTGCTAAGCCTCTAAGAAAAAGAATTTATTGAGTAATTGTAGCTTCACAGTTTTGGTTTTACTTAAGCACATCATTTTAAGTTTTCAAAATTGACTAAGTGTTCAATTCTCAAATCAAAAAGGATGAATTCGAATTCTCTTTTTTTATTTTCCTATTTCTCATTCTTTTTGCTATTCTAGTGCTCAAAAAGAAAGTTTCCCTCTAACCTTCTCCGTCCTTCTCCCTTTTGTTCTTGGAACAAATTAGCTTAGGCCATTAATTGTTTCATTAACTTAATTGGCTAAGTTTAACTGAAACTAATCTTCTTAGCCTCTAAGAAAGAGAATTTACTGACTAATTGCAACTTAACGATATTAGTTTAACTTAAGCACCTCAATTTAGGTTTTCTAAATCAACTAAGTGTTCCATTCTCAAATCTAAAAGGATGACTTTGAATTAACTTTGATTTTCTTCATATCTCACATTCTTTTTTCTGTTCTAGCTCTAAAGAAGAAAGTTTCTCTCTAACCTTCTTCGTCCTTCTCCATCATTCTCTCTTTTGTTCTAGGAACTAATTTGCTTAGGCCATTAATTCTTTCATTAGCTTAAGCGGTCAAGTTTAACTCAAACTAATCTTGCTTAGCCTCTAATAAAGAAAATTTTCCAAGTAATTGTAGCTTAACAATATCAGTTTAATTTAAGCACCTAATTTTACATTTTCTAAATCAACTAAGTGTGCAATTCTGAATTCCATTTGATTTTCTTCATATTTCTTATTATTTTTTCTGTTCTAGCTCTCAAGAAGAAGGTTTCTCTCTAACCTTCTTCATCCTTCACTCTTTTGTTCTAGGAACTAATTTACTTGGGCCACCAATTGTTTCATTAGCGTAATTGGCAAAGTTTAACTCAAACTAATCTTGCTAAGCATCTAAGAAAAAGAATTTATTGAGTAATTATAGCTTAACGATTTCAGCTTAACTTAAGTGCCTCATTTTAGGCTTTCTAAATCGACTAAGTGTTCAATTCAAATCCAAAAGGATGAATTTGAATTCCTTTTGATATTCTTCCTATTTCTCATTCTTTTGTTAGATGACTCAATAGTGAGTAAATTTTGTTAGATGACTCAGCAGTGAGTTTTCTTTTTCTTTTCTTTTTTTAATGTGATTATAGAGTGTGTATATATATTGCACAAAATAGTGTGTGTCCACAATAGTTAAATTGCAATATAAATCACACCTTAAACATGTATTTTCAAAATACTTGTTAAATTTTTAAAAAAAAATATTACTTAACAAAAGAATTTGCAAAAATTAATTACAAAAATATAAAATAATTTATAATTTTACTTTTCAATATTTGTAACGTTTGTCATTAATTTAAAAATAATTTTTCAACTTTCAATTGAAGTGTAATTTCCCAATTTTTTTTAACAATTGATAGGTAAATATTTTTTAATATATACCTTATGACAAACATTAAAAAAAAACGTAACAACTGTAATTTCTAGGAAGGGAAGGTTGATGTAATTATTATTATTATTATTACAATACTTGCTTTCTTCGAAGGAAGAGATTTCGTGGAAATTAACTTTCAAACTTTGACTTAGATGTTGACTTCTGTATAGAGACCAAGTAGCACGCAAGCAACGCAAATGTGCAGAGTATAAAAACGAGAGAGACTAGTAAGTTCTGTTATCTCATCAATCAAAATCCCCCAATCTCTTGAGTAAGGGATTTGGTAGTACACCAACCAAACAGTTAACAATGGTTTCCTCTATTGTTCCATCTTCATCTCGATCTCGATGGACATACGATGTGTTCTTGTGCTTTAGAGGCGAAGACACTCACAATAACTTCGTCAGCCATCTATACGCAGCATTGGCTTAGAAGGGAATTCATATCTTCAAAGACAATGAAAAGCTCAAAAGAGGAAAATCTATTTCTGTGGAACTCCGGAAAGCGATTCAAGAATCAAGGTTTTCAATTGTGGTTTTGTCCAATAACTATGCTTCTTCCAGATGGTGTTTGGATGAGCTTGTGGAGATACTTGAATGTAGCAACACAACTGTGTATCCGATTTTCTATCATGTGAAGCCATCGGAAGTGCGAAGCGAAACAGGGAGTTTTGGTGGTGGATTTGCGGAATTGGTGTCCAAACAGGGAATATTTGGGATGGAGAAGGTCCAAAGGTGGAGGAATGCTTTGGAGCAAGTTGCCAATTTATCAGGATGGCCTTACCCTAGTGATACAACTGTTAGGTATTTAATTAAAATATTCTCCTTTTGCTCTCTTTTTATTTCTATAATTTAGATTGAAGATTCAATTCTGTTTGGTTTCAAAAACAGTTCTTTTGTTTTTCATATTTTATTCAATTTTTTATTTTTGTTTTTAGATGCATTTAATCTATAATATAAATGTACTAAACAAGTAAAATACGCACACACACACACACACACACACACACAAAAAGTTACGAAGTTGTATTTAATTTTATATATTTTTTGTATTTAGTAAATTTAAAAAACAAATAACAATTTTTGTCCTTTTAAATATATCTAGATTAAGATAATCTAAAAAAACAGACAGAGTTATGTTTTGAAGTCATGTATCTTAAATTTAGTTGAATTATTTATGTTTGTCTCTTTTTATTTGTTTTACTATTTCCCTAAATCTATAGGTCTGAATCAATGTTCATCCAAGAGCTTGTTGAGATACTTTTTAGAAAATTAAACCATACATATTCAAACAGAGGAGATGATCTGAGCTCAAATCTTTTTTTAAAAAAAAAAAAAAAACTAGACCTAACATATAGAGAAATGAGAGGAACACACACAAAGAGAAGCTTAGCAGCGATGGCGACATAGCAGTAGCCAACGATTTGACCTCATTTTTTATAGTTGAAGATCAGAGATCAAAGAGAGACTGAGATGGTGACGAAGATTAAGACTAGTAGTTGATCTGACCTTCTCATGGTGACTGACCAACTCCATCGATCTGACATTCTCACGATGACGGCTTCTCTGCTCACTGTTGCTCTCCTTCGACTATCACCAAAGTCGATGGTGGTGATGGAGAAGTGGTGGAGACGACATGGAGACAGTGATGGCTAGGGTTTAGATCAAAAAGAGAGAAAGAGAGGACAGAGTTACGAGAAAGATGAATGATGAGTCAAACTAGAGTCAGAGGCGATGGCAGAAAGGTGGCGGAGACAGCGATGGATAGGGTTTAGATCGGAGAGAGAGAGAGAGAGAGGGGACAGTTTTGATTGGGGAAATGTAGGGTTTGGTTGGTATATATATAGATATGGGTAATTTGATCATTTTGTTGAAACTTGTCTTTATGAACAATATATTTTATAATATAGGCCTTTGGATAACAAACATTTAAAATTAAATTTATGGATCAAACGTGGGTAATTCTATTTTCACACACCAATTCTCTTCAGTTCACACATTTAATGAAAATTTTCATTAATACAATTTTGTCCTAAAATAAAAATGCTACAATACCCTCCTTTTCTTCTACCTAAACCCTAATTCTAAAACATTACAACCATTTTTTATCGCCAGTGCCACCTCTCTCATTTGTCTTCCCCTCCCATCACTTCTTTTCCTCTTCACCTGTTGATCACTTTCTGCCATGAACTATACACTTCCACAAGTCTTCCACCATGAATCACTCAAGATTGACTATAAAGGTCTAGGATAGAGGGGAATGAGCTAGAAGTGGCGGTGGTGGTAGCGCTGGAGGGTTGAAAGTGGCGACAACGACAATAAAGAAGGAGTGGGTGAATGAGAAAAAAAAAAGACTATGTTTAATCTAGTTTTAGAATACGTTTTCAAAAATAAATATACAAAAACTTATCATTTCAATATGATTTTATCTTTCTAGGAGTAAAAATAAATAAATTAAGAATTAAAAAATATTTTTTTGGTATTTATTTTTGTCAAATTAATTTATAATTTTCTCAAAAAAAAATTAAAATGATTCAAACATTGAAACCAAACATAGCCTTAGGGTT
Source organism: Camellia sinensis (assembly GCF_004153795.1). NCBI lineage: Eukaryota > Viridiplantae > Streptophyta > Magnoliopsida > Ericales > Theaceae > Camellia > Camellia sinensis. Next base: position 2,228,290 of record NW_021026101.1, read on the forward strand.
TTAAAATTGAAAATGAGGGTAATATTGGAATATAGATATGTGTACTAAAATTTATATTTTTATAATGTGTGCATTGAGAAAGTGTTCATTAAATATATGTACTTAGATGAATTAGGGGGATTCTATTTACACCCAAAAAATCAATAATGTTGTGTTTGGTTGGGGGATTTGGAAAGAGATTTAGAAAGGGAAAGAAAAATGGTGTGTGAAACTAAGTGAAATATAGGTATATTTTGTTCACATTTCATCTACCTTTTCCGTTTTCTTTTCCAAATCTATCCTTAAATCCACTAACCAAACACAACATAAGTACTCCAAATTTCTAAGTACATCCTATTTAATAATTTAAAATTTTATTTTACTCTCATTACACCCTATTATTTTTCCTGACTTTCCCTCAAGGTAAACCCAAATAATAAATAAAAAACAAACTAAAAAAATTAAATTATTTCAAATCTTTTCAATACAGAAAATAATTCTCAAATACAGAAAAAGAAAAAACAACCAAACTTATAAGCACATAAGCATTATAAATACAGAAAAAAAATTAAACTTTTACATATAAGCATTATAAAACTTTTCAATATATATAAAAAAAAAAAAACTTTTACATTATAAATTATCCACAAGAATGTTCGTGGAAAGGTAAAAACTAAACTTATAAGCACATAAGCATCATGCACTAACATGAAAGAGTGGTTCTCAAATAATGTACTATTTAAATGACAAAATAAGAACAATTCCAATAATATGTTATTCTTAATTTAGTTACTAGGTCCTTTAATTTTTGACAAAAAACGATATTGAAAATAATTGATGGTGCTCTACAAAAATTATAAAACCCCTTCATATGAATACTTACATCATTTTTTATGGGTTGCTTCAAAAAAAACTATTTTGATTACTGCTCTCATCCATTATTTGTGTAGCAATCCCGGTTTTGATCTTACTTTCATGTTTTGCCACTTTGACTAGGCAGGTCGGGGATCGAGCTGCACGGTCAGCTCGCGAGGGTCCAGGGGGCAGCGCCCCATGGCGGGTCCAACGGCAGCGCCTTGGCAGGATTGAGGGGTAGCACCCCCGAAGCAAAAATACAAAATGCATTCGAAGTTGCTTGAGCCGCACATGTGGAAAATAGGGGAGGGCTTGTTTGGCTACTGCAATAAATGCAGGTGTGGGAGTGCAAGTGCGGGAGAAGCGTCGCACGTCCGGTGGTAGGTGAGTTCAAAATTTTAGTCTTTTCTTCTCTTTAGGCTGAGTGTATCTCACTCTTGTTAGGGCTCTGTCTCTTTAAAAACCCTTTCATCTCCCTTCTCTCTACATTTCCTTACACCAAATTGAATCAAAACTATGATTTCTCAAGATCCATTAGAGTTCTGCCATAGTTTCTTCATCAAAGTTGGTTAACTTTTTGAGGGCGTCGTTGTGTGCAGTGAAGATCGAGTTTCAACACTGTTGATTTTGGGGATTTCATCTCATTTCTTTTTCAAAACTTGAGGTAAGGATTTTCTTTGAGTTATATATATGTTTTTGCAAGATCTATATGATTTTTGAAATCATCTTTCGATAGCTTTGAAAATTGGTTGTTGATTCAAGAAGTTGAGTGATTTTGAAAGTGGGTTTGTCTCTTGTTCTTTTAAAATGATCGTATGGGTTTTGATTTTCGTTGATTGAAGAAAATATGATTTTGGAAAGTTTTCTTTCAAAAGATTTGAGTTGTATAGTTTTGGTGAGAAAACCTAGAATTTGGGATTTTTTTTAAGAGACTGGAAATCCATGATGATATTGTTATATTTATTTTGTGTGTCAAAATAAATTGATGTTTGGAAAATTTCTTCTTTATATTTATATAAATGATGAATTTCAGGGAATATAAGAATTATTATTCATTTTGAAAATTATTGTTTAAAACGTTGAAATAGTCTTGAAATAACTAATTGTTGAGGATACTTGATAAGAGGGAATTGTGCTATTCATTGGATGATGAATTGGAATAAAAGTATTTATTTTCATCTTGTGTTATTGGCATATATCAATTCATTTGATTACATTAAACTTTGAAAGTTGATTTGAAAACTTGCATTGAGAAAAGAATGTTGAGAAACAAGTTTTCATGGAATGGTTTTGGGATAAATATGTTGGTAAGTCTTGATAGGTGGTGTAGATGATATTGAATAAATTGGCCTGAGAGTCTGTGGTGAAAGACCGAAACCCATGCGGATAGGTGTCGAGCCTTCTGGTTAATATCGGTAAAAATGACAAATTGGTAGCACTTGTATAGTCTACTTGCAGACACCGACCTAGGGATTACCAGAGTCGTATTTACTGCTCTTGAAATGAATTGTTAAGTTTTGAAGAATTAAAATTGCATGACATCATTCAGCGTGAGGGTTTTCAAAGATGAAGATTTGATTTTCTTTTAAAAAAGCATAGCATGGCATGTGAATTCCATCTCTTGAGACATGTATAAAATGTATATACTTTGTTCAGGATTTTCGACTGGGCTTTATGCTCACCCTACGGGATTTTTGTGCAGGAAAAGATGTGGTGATGCCGCTTAACTAAAGGCGAGGAAATGTGTGTTGAGAGTACGAGACTCTCATTTTGCTGTAACTCTGTGTGTAAGCCAAGGGTTGTATGTGTGTGGGTTTGAATAACCGTTTTGTGTAACCAGGCTTAAGCCTTGGAAACTTGTAAACCCTTTGGGGTATTTATTTGTTTATTTACTTATTGTTGGATTAATGTATTGTTGCATGAAGAACTATTGTATCATGTAATGTAAGTTTGGAGATTTATATTCAGTTTTGCTTGAAAGAGCCATGATTGTTGTATTATCATTTGGGCTAGAAATTTGGGGCGCTACAACTTGGTATCAGAGCTACCGGGTTTGAATACTTGGAACTCGTGGCAAGTGGTTGTTTAACCACAATGGGTTCATTTAGCATGCTTAGGAAGTGTTATGCATTTTGTGACTTTGTGATAACATGCTTATGTGACTAAATGGGTATGGGACTGGACTTCTGGGATGTTGTTTATGCCTGTTAAATTCCTTGAGGTCTCATTAGAAGGGTAATTGATCAATACTCGTTCTACTAAGAATTCTTGATTTTTTGTGGGACGGATTTCATCGTAAAAAAATAGTCCGTATGTGTTTACATAACTAAGTGCTTATGTGGAGTGAAATTGAATTGTGTATATGGTAGAGAAATATATGGAATTGCTGTAGTCGAACGTGTGAGTCAAGTTACGAGCACATATGAGTTAATGTGGTAAATTATTTCTCTTATGTCCTTATTAGGATGTCAGGAAGGCTTCAAGTCCGTGGTGGTAGAGGTGGGAGACGTGGTAGGGCTCGCCGAGATGTGCAGGGGGTATCGGTCCATAGGGTTCGGGTGCAAGAAGAAGGGTTCAGCCAAGCTAATATGGTCGAGAAAGCAGGCCAAGCTAATGTGGCCATGCAGGTGGGACAAGCGGGTCAAATCGCAATCGGGGTCCTAGCTTGAGAAATAGAAGGGGCTTTAAGGGAGTCTATGAACTTGTTGAGGGTGGAGAATCAAGCCCGAGAGAACACCGCGGAGTCAAGGGTGAGTTTCCTTACTAGAGAGTTCTTGCGGGCCAAACCAGATGAGTTCCATGGTGGTCCTGAGCCCAAGAAAGCGGATGAGTGGCTCGAAAAAACTGTGAAAACATTTGAGATGCTTCACATTGAAGATAGTGAACTAAGAGTGACTCTAGCAAGTTACAACCTTAAGGGAGACGCGGGTCAATGGTGGAAATATGCCAAGGGTAGAGTGGAGCCGACATGGGAAGCCTTTGCGGTTGCTTTCCAAGATAAGTACATACCTTCCACTGCTAGGGAGAGATTGAGGCAAGAGTTTAAAGACCTCAAACAACTCGCTCGACATGCCCATGGCCGAGTTTGAGGCGGCCTTCTCTAGTTTGTCAAGATTTGCACCAGAGTTGGTGGCAACGAAAGAGCGTCGTTGCATTGAATTTGAAAAGAAATTGAAAACAAAAATTATGTTCAAGCTTGTCGGAAATATGATTTGGGAATACGATTGTCTTGTGGAGACGGCGACACAGGTAGAAATTTCCATACAAGCTAAGGAGAAGAGCCTTCGGAGTTCAAGGTCTAAGGTCCAAGACTATTACGGAGACTATAGGCAGAACAAGAAGAGCAAGAACACCTATCCATCCCAGTCCCAACCACAGTAGTCTAGATCCACTTTTCCTTTGCCTAGTGTGGGTCTGGGAAAAAGTGCATCGAGTAGCTTCTCGTGTTTCAAATGTGGCCAACCGGGTCACAAATCTTTCTCATGCTCACACAAGGGAGGAGGACAGGTAATTAATGTTACCACCACCTAATCGATCTCAAAGTCAGTCTCAGTCTCAGTCTCAGAATAAAGGTCAAGGGTTTAATTGTTATCAGTGTGGTCAGCCGGGGCACATGAAGAGAACTTGCCCACAATTGGGAGGCACATCTGGCGTATCAGGGTCGAGGAGACTTAGAGCCACCAGCAGGCTCAATCAGTCCAAGCTTCGCGAGTTAATCAGGGAGCCACTTCGGCTCGGTCAGTACAACATGCCTATACTCTGAGAGGGGAGCAAGTTAATCAGGGGCCACAGGGGCGTGTGTATGCTGTTATCGTGCCAGAGAAATTGCCAGAATCCTCAGTTGTGAGAGGTATTTTTGTTGTGTGTAATTATTTGGTTGATGTATTGATAGACACAAGTTCGTCTCATTCATTTATATCTGCTGCATTTGCTTCTGCATTGGGGTTAGAGATAGCACTGTAGCAACCCTCACTTTACTCTAGTCATGCTTGCATGTATTTACATGATCTTGTCTTGTTAAGTTGCATTTACAAACCTTGATTTGTCTCGCATAAATGTTGCTTGCATGTTTTGTTCCGTGCTTGGTGTGAGTTTAGCCGAGGTCACATTAAACCTAGGTTACACCTTTGAACTTCTTAGGCCTAGGACCGTCTTGGAGCCACCTTGGTTGACCTCCACCCTCACCCTGACATCTAGGCCGAGATGTTATACCAAAGCGATCTTGTCCCTGGACTAGTACGACCTAGACCGAGGTGTGGCACATCTAGGCCAAGGTGTGGCACAGCTAGGCCAAGTGTCGTCCTTCCTAGCCGAGATCATTGAGGCCCTATTTGCCGAAGCTTTGTCCTAGCCGAGATCTTTTCCCGTCCGGAGTGCCCTTGTTACCTTGCTTGTCATACACACTTTGTCATAGCCTTGTCTTGTCTATCTATCACCTTTTTGAGGAGATCCAATCAGCCGTTGCCACGTGTCCCAACAAGGGGTTAAGTCAGCCAGCAGAGTTAGAAACATATCATTTTGTGTCATATCTCTTGCATGGTAGAGAGAGAAGCTCTAGGAAGAGGAGAGGATGTTGGAGTGAGAGAGCTAGATCCCAAGCTTGATTCATAGAGTTTGAGCCATTTAATCCGTGTTTTGAGGTTAGAATCTTGACTTACTCTTGATATTCTTGATGTTGATCCGATTGCATTGCATGGTCTAGCATGATTCATGAACCATGCATTGATTTAAAGTTGTTTTAGCAAGCGAAAGTGTTGTTCATGTGTTCTTGAAGAAAAATTATGTTTTGATCCGAAAGTTTGTATCAAGTTCTATGTCATTGTGTTTGTTTCCATGAAATCTTCAAGAATGGGTACCCAGGTCCATGTTTTCAAACTCATCTCATGAAAACTCAGATTTCGAATGAAGAAGTTATGATTTTAGCATTTCATCTTCTTGTTCTTCATGTTCTTCAAGAGGGAAACCCAGATTTTCCCAGACTTCATTCCGTGAATGTGGTCGTCGGGAACACACCTCGGCCAAGGGGTGTGGGACCTTGGCCTAGACCTGGTTGGTACCCAGCATGTTTTTCCCGAGATGAAAAAGGCAGTGTTGTAACTCCCAGCATGTTTTTCTTTGTTTTGACTTGATTTTGAAAGAAATGCCGAGATCCTTTCCTGTCATGTAAAGCTTATTTTAAGGATGCATTTCATATCCATCTTTGAGCATCTCTTCTTGTCTTCTTGAAACACATTCAATGGGATTTATTATGTACTTGTAGGCCTTGGATCCTTGCTTGTAATTCCTACACCTGAAGAACTATGTGAGTGGTATTTTTAATAAAGTTATGTTATAAAGTTTTGATAAAACTTCACTTTGCTTGTTTTTGGAAAAAGTATTTGTTAAGCATGACTGAATACCCCTATTTTGTGTATCAAGTATTAGCCTCGTTTTGGATGACATTCTTGGAAAGTCCGTACGTGCTAGGGGACTTTTGTAGCACAAGTCCATACGTGCTAGGGGACTCTAAACCTTTATAGCACAAGTCCGTACGTGCTAGGGGACTCTAAACCTTTGTAGCACAAGTCCTTACATGCTAGAGGACTCTAAGCTTTTGTAGCACCTTTGTTTAATGTCATCCCTTGTATTATATTGATGCTAGTAAGCATCCCTTCAAGACTTGATTGATGGACTTGGTTCATCCCTTGATTTTTTTATAGTATGCTATGTATTGTTTGGAATAGAGATCTTGAATATTATTCATGCAAAACCTTTATTACTAGTATCATTCACTGAGTATCCAAGCTCACCCTCTCTATATATATGTAGGTGACGAGCAGGAAGGCGGTGACGCCTAGATGATTGTTGCAAGATGTTTTTGGATTCATGTTTTGTAGCATCTTGAAGATTATGCTTCTTGGCTTGTAATTTTCTCTTTTGTATATGTCGACTTGAGAAGCCTTTTGATCAAGATGTATTTTGTACATTATTTTGTTGTATCCAAGTTGTAAGCTATATTAAGATATATGTCATTTCATTTGATCTATGCACAGCTCTTGTGGACTATTTAGTTTTAAATTTATTGCTTCCGCACATGTAAGCCCCATATGTATACTCTGATTGTGTGTGAATCTTTGCAAGTTGGCCTTTGGTAATCTCGGATTACTGGCCATCATGGCACCATTCTACTAGGGGTGGAATGGGGTCGTGATAGATTGGGATCAAAGCACTAGTTCCTTATAGTACGTTATTCATACACTTTGAGTCCTAAAGAGCATAGGATGTTCCTTAGAATGATGTTAGGATTGCGTCATATTGCTTGCTACTTGACAAGGTGTGCATCATCTCGGCATAACCATTTGTTACTTGCATACATGTTTATTTGCTCACTTTGTTTTAAAGTCATATTTTGCATACTTCTAGCATCATGAGAAGGGGTAGACCTCCAGTTGGCCGAGATCATTCTGAAGACAAATTAGACAGACTGAAAAGTTTGGTCGAAAGCTTGGTCCGCGAGTTTAGACAACCTAGGCCACAGGATGCTAGTACTACCACTACCTAGGCCGAGCAGACAAACGGCCGACATGCAGTCCCACCTCCACCTCCTCTAGTGCCGCAAGTGCCTCCACAGCAAGCCTCATATGGGGACGGCACAATAGCCTTGATCAGAGAGTTCAAAAAGATGAAACCACCGAGGTTCCAAGGGGGTATAAAGCCGATGAAAGCCGAAGCGTGGGTCTTGGAAATGGAGAAGTTGTTTGAGATTTTTCCCAGTACTGATGCTCAGAAGGTGTCATTGGCAGCATTCACGTTAGATGACAACGCACGAAGATGGTGGATGATGATTCGTGAAGGTAACCCAGGCTTGATTGGGCCAGATTTTTTGAGTTATTCTACAACAAGCATTTCCCCCTTAGTGTCCGAGACCGCAAAACCACAGAGTTTCAAACTTTGACACAAGGCAACAAGGCAGTGGAGGAATGCGACCGTGCTTTTACCGAGTTGTCAAAATATGCGCCCCATATGGTCGATGACGAATATAGGAAGGCTAAGAAGTTCGAAAGTGGGTTGCGTGGACCGATACAGGACCGAGTGAATATGCTCAACATGCCGACTTACGCTGGAGTGTTAGACAAGGCCATCCTAGCAGAAGCTAACCTGAACCGATACCAGAGTTCAGGAGAGAACCAGAAGAAGAGACAGAATTACAATAATCGTCGAGGAGCATTTGACGCCAGGAAGAAGAAGAACATAGGCAGTTCGAGCTACTCAAGACAGGAAGGTGGCACTAGGCCGACGTGTTCATGTTGCGGGAAGCCACATTCTAGAGTTTGTCGTTGGGCGTCTGGAGCTTGTTTTGAATGTAGTGAGGTAGGTCATTGTATGAAAGACTGTCCGAAGACAAACGTTAATGATGGCAAGAAAAATGGGAGTACTTCAGGCTCGGCACAGAACAACAACGTCGGCAAGGCGCAGATGAGGCAGGGCAGAGTTTTTGCATTAGTGCCAGGAGACACCCAGAATGCTGAGACAGTAGTGTCAGGTACCCTCCCAATATGTTCTCAAGATGCATACATATTGATTGATTCGGGTTCTACGCATTCATTTGTACCTGCTAAATTTTCCGGGAAGTTGAATAAGGAATTAGAACCCCTTGGTTATGTGTTATCTGTGTCTACTCCATCTGGGAGAACCATGACTGTTTCATCCGTTTATAAGGCATGTGTTGTTGTGATTAAGGATGTAGAATTATTTGTTGATTTAATGCCATTGAACATAACCCACTTTGATGTCATATTGGGAATGGATTGGCTAGTAAGGAATCATGCATCCATTAACCGCGTCTCCAAAAGTGTCACATTGAAACCCCCAAACCTAGCCGAGGTTACGTTCCAGGGTAAAGGAGTAGTATCCCCACCTTACTTGATCTCATCCATGAAGGCCTATAAATTGATTCAAAAAGGGTGTCAAGGTTATTGTGTAATATACTAAACAATCTGAGTGGGAACGTTGAATTGGCCGACATCCCAGTTGTTAAGGAGTTTTCCGACGTCTTTCCAAATGATTTGCCTGGTCACTTGATCGATAGGGAAATAGAATTCACTATTGACGTTATGTCGGTAACCCAGCCTATCTCTAAAACACCCTATAGAATGGCCCTAGCCGAGCTTAAGGAGTTGAAAGTGCAATTACAAGAGTTGTTAGATAAGGGCTTTATTAGGCCAAGTACTTCACCTTGGGGAGCACCAGTTTTATTTGTAAAGAAAAAGGATGGTACACTTCGTCTTTGTATTGATTACCGAGAACTGAACAAAGTAACCATTAAGAATAAGTACCCATTGTCGAGGATAGATGATTTGCTTGATCAACTACAGGGAGCACAAGTCTTTTCTAAGATCGATCTCAGATCGGGCTACCATCAGTTGAAGGTTAAAGCCGAGGATGTTGAGAAGACTGCTTTTCGAACAAGGTATGGCCATTACGAATTTTTGGTAATGCTTTTTGGAGTGACTAATGCTCCTGCAGCATTCATGGACATGATGAACAGAGTCTTTAAACCTCACTTAGACGAATTTGTGGTTGTCTTCATCGACGATATATTGATCTATTCCAGGAGTGAAGTTGAGCATGAGAAGCATCTGAGACTTGCCCTGCAGATTTTGAGGGATAGGAAGTTGTATGCTAAGCTTAGCAAGTGTGAGTTTTGGCTTTCCAGCATTTCATTTTTGGAGCATGTGATTAATGAAGAAGGTATTTCAGTTGATCCTAGCAAGGTTGAAGCCGTTGTAAATTGGCCGAGGCCGACTAATGTGTCTTAGGTTCGTAGTTTTTTGGGTTTGGCTGGTTATTACAGAAAGTTTGTGAAGGATTTTTCAAAGATCGCAATACCTTTGACACAACTAACTCAGAAAGAGGTGGCGTATGAATGGACCGAGGATAGGGAATCGGCCTTCCAGGAGCTAAAGACGAGGTTAGTCACAGCACCAGTTCTTGTACTACTGTCAAGTAATGAGGAATTTCAGATTTATAGTGATGCATCACATAAGGGTTTCGGTTGCGTATTAATGCAAGGGGGTAAAGTCATAGCATATGCATCTCGTCAATTGAAACCCCATGAGAAGAACTATCCCACCCATGATCTAGAATTAGCAACCGTGGTATTTTCTTTGAAGATTTGGTGTCATTACTTGTATGGAGCTTCTTGCCAAGTTTTTATAGACCACAAGAGTTTGAAGTACTTGTTCACCCAGAAGGAATTAAATATGAGGCAGAGAAGATGGCTTGAATTATTGAAAGATTACGACATGCAGATTCAGTATCATCCAGGTAAAGCAAACTCAGTAGCCGTCGCTTTAAGCAGGAAGTTAGTTGGGAATTCAGCTTATTTGACAATGATCTCAGTGGAGCCGACTATTATTGAGGAAGTGACGACCAGGCAGATGGAGGATGAATTCTTAAAAAGGGTGATTGATGAATTTGTCACCAAGCCGACGTCAGGGTACGCCATTGAGGATCAGGTACTTAAGTTTGAAGGACGATTGTGCGTGGCTGATGTCCCCGAGTTGAAAAGAAGGATTTTATAGGAAGCTCATGGTTCCAGATTTGCAGTATATCCTGGGAACACCAAGATGTATCAAGATGTGAAGCAGACTTTTTGGTGGCCAAATATGAAGAGAGAAATAGCCGAGTTTGTGTCTCAGTGCCTATATTATCAACAAGTGAAAGCAGAGCACTAGAGACCAGCAGAACTTCTTCAACCTTTGTCGATTCCCGAGTGGAAATGGGAGCACATCTCCATGGATTTTGGGGTTGGTTTGCTGAGGACAAAGAAATGTATGGATTCAATTTGGGTTGTAGTCGATAGATTAACTTAGTCAGCACACTTCTTGCTTGTTAAGACTACCTTTAATGCCGATCAACTCACTTTGTTGTATATGAATGCGATCATTAGACTTCATGGAGTGCCGATGTCCATTGTGTCAGACCGAGATCCGAAGTTTGTTTCTAAATTTTCGCAGAGTCTATAAGGAGCTTTGGGAACCGAGTTGAGATTTAGCACATCTTTTCATCCCCAGACCGATGGACAAACAGAGAGAACAATTTAGACACTGGAAGATATACTCAGACTATGCGTATTGGACTTCAAGGGAAGTTGGGAAGTGCATTTGCCGTTAGTGGAATTCGCCTACAACAACAATTATCAAGCTAGCATTGGCATGGCGCCGTATGAAGCTCTGTATGAAAGAAAGTGCAGATCGCTGATATGTTGGACGGAAGTAGGAGATAAAGCTTTGATTGGTCCAGAGCTAATCCAAGTGACAACCGAGAAGATTAAACTTATCTGACAGAGAATTAAGACTGCTCAGAGTCAACAAAAGAGTTACGCCGACTAGAGGAGAAGATAGTTAGAATTTGAAGTTGGAGATCATGTATTCTTGAAGGTTTTGCCGACGAAAGGAGTTTCAAGATTTGGGAAGAAAGGTAAGTTGGCAACTTGCTTTGCCACCAGAATTAAGCCAAGTCCACAATGTGTTTCATGTTTCCATGTTAAGGAAGTATATTCAGGATCCATTGCATGTGATTGATCATTCTGGGATCGTGGTTAATGAAGATTTAGGCTACGAGGAGAAGTCGATGAGAATTATCGATAGACAAGTGAAACAGTTGAGAAACAAGTCGATACCGATGGTGAAGGTTGAATAGAAAGAGCATTATGGCAAGGATGCTACATGGGAAATGGAAGAAGAATGAAAATCCGACATCCAGAGTTGTTTGTGGGGCAAGGTAACTCAAGTTCGGAGACCAAACTTCTTTAAGGGGGAAAGGATGTAGCAACCCTCACTTTACTCTAGTCATGCTTGCATGTATTTACATGATCTTGTCTTGTTGAGTTGCATTTACAAACCTTGATTTGTCTCGCATAAATGTTGCTTGCATGTTTTGTTCTGTGCTTGGTGTGAGTTTAGCCGAGGTCATCTTAAGCCTAGGTTACACCTTTGAACTTCTTAGGCCTAGGACCGTCTTGGAGCCACCTTGGTTGACCACCACCCTCACCCTGACATCTAGGCCGAGATGTTATACCAAAGCGATCTTGTCCCTGGACTGGTACGACCTAGACTGAGGTGTGGAACATCTAGGCCAAGGTGTGGCACAGCTAGGCCAAGTGTCGTCTTTCCTAGCCAAGATCATTGAGACCCTATTTTCCGAAGCTTTGTCCTAGCCGAGATCTTTTCCTGCAAGAGTGCCCTTGTTACCTTGCTTGTCATACACACTTTGTCATAGCCTTGTCTTGTCTATCTATCAGCTTTTTTAGGAGATCCAATCAGTCGTTGCCACATGTCCCAACAGGGGATTAAGTCAGCCAGCAGAGTTAGAAACATATCATTTTGTGTCATATCTCTTGCATGGTAGAGAGAGAAGCTCTTGGAAGAGGAGAGGAAGTTAGAGTGAGAGAGCTAGATCCCAAGCTTGATCCTTAGAGTTTGAGCCGTTTAATCGGTGTTTTGAGGTTAGAATCTTGACTTACTCTTGATATTCTTGATGTTGATCCAATTGCATTGCATGATCTAGCATGATTCATGAACCATGCATTGATTTAAAGTTGTTTTAGAACGAGAAAGTGTTGTTCATGTGTTCTTGAAGAAAAACTATGTTTTGATCCAAAAGTTTGTATCAAGTTCCATGTCTTTGTGTTTGTTTCCATGAAATCTTCAAGTATGGGTACCCAGATCCATGTTTTCAAACTCATCTCATGAAAAATCAGATTTCGAATGAAGAAGTTATGATTTTAGCATTTCATGTTCTTGTTCTTCATGTTCTTCAAGAGGGAAACCCTGATTTTCCCAGACTTCATTCCTTGAATGTGGTCGTCGGGAACACACCTCGGGCAAGGGGTGTGGGACCTTGGACTAGACCTGGTTGGTACCCAGCACGTTTTTTCTGAGTTGAAAAAGGTAGTGTTGTAACTCCCAGCATGTTCTGCTTTGTTTTGACTTGATTTTGAAAGAAATGCCGAGATCCTTTCCTGTCATGTAAAGCTTGTTTTAAGGATGCATTTCATATCCATCTTTGAGCATCTCTTCTTGTCTTCTTGAAACGCATTCAATGGGATTTATTATGTACTTGTAGGCCTTGGATCCTTGTTTGTAATTCCTACACCCGAAGAACTATGTGAGTGGTATTTTTAATAAAGTTATGTTATAAAGTTTTGATAAAACTTTGCTTTGCTTGTTTTTGGAAAAAGTATTTGTTAAGCATGAATGAATACCCCTATTTTGTGTATCATGTATTAGCCTTGTTTTGGATGACATTCTTGGAAAGTCCTTACATGCTAGGGGACTTTAAACCTTTGTAGCACAAGTCCGTATGTGCTATGGCACTCTAAACCTTTGTAGCACAAGTCCATACGTGCTAGGGGACTCTAAACCTTTGTAGCACAAGTCCGTACGTGCTAGGGGACTCTAAACCTTTGTAGCACAAGTCCATACGTGCTATAGGACTCTAAGCTTTTGTAGAACTGTTGTTTAATGTCATCCCTTGTATTATATTGATGCTAGTAAGCATCCCTTCAAGACTTGATTAATGGACTTGGTTCATCCCTTGATTTTGTATAGTATGCTATGCAGTGTTTAGAATAGAGATCTTGAATATTATTCATGCAAAACCTTTATTACTAGTATCATTCACTGAGTTTCCAAGCTCACCCTCTCTATATATATGTAGGTGACGAGCAGGAAGGCGGTGACGCCTAGATGATTGTTGCAAGATGTTTTTGGATTCATGTTTTGTAGCATCTTGAAGATTATGCTTCTTGGCTTGTAGTTTTCTCTTTTGTACATGTCGGCTTGAGAAGCCTTTTGACCAAGATGTATTTTATACTTTATTTTATTGTATCCAAGTTGTAAGCTATATTAAGATGTATGTCATTTCATTTGATCTATGCACAGCTCTTGTGGACTATTTAGTTTTAAATTTATTGCTTCTGCACATGTAAACCCTATATGTATACTCTGATTGTGTGTGAATCTTTGCAAGTTGGCCTTTAGTAATCTCAGATTACTAGCCATCATGGCACCATTCTACTAAGGGCGGAATGGGGTCGTGACAAGCACGGTTATTGCCTCCAATTAGAGTAGAGTCACCTGTTGGGGGTACAGTTGATTTAGACCGGGGTTGTCGTGATTGTGAAATAGAAGTTGCAGGGCGTCGACTTTCGTTTACTTTTGTGTTGCTAGATATGTCGAGTTTTGATGTCATTTTAGGCATAGATTGGTTGTGTTCTTATCAAGCTATGATTGATTGTTACCGTCAGAGAGTTACGGTGTGCACTTCGGGTGGTGATCATTTTTATTTTATGGGAAACCGAGCTGATAGAGCCTTGTCACCAGCTGTTGACCCTCGTAGTAGGAGCAAGCTTAGTGGCCTTCTTGCAACTCTCTTGGATAGTGAGAGTGACGGGGCTCGTGTTGCGTTACCAAGGGTAGTTTGTGAATACTCGGATGTCTTTCTAGAAGATCTTACTAGTTTACCACCTCACCGGGAGATTGAGTTCTCTATTGAATTAGTGCCTGGCACAGTACCGATTTCCATGTCACCGTATAGATTTGCACCCGCCGAATTGCATGAGTTGAAGATTCAACTCCAAGAACTTTTAGACAAGGGCTTCATTCGCCCTCGTACATCGCCTTGGGGAGTGTCGGCTCTCTTTGTAAAGAAAAAGGATGGTCATTGCGATTGTGTATTGATTACCGTAAGTTGAATAGAGTTACAGTTAAGAACAAGTATCCCCTACCCAGAATAGATGATCTGTTTGACCAACTTACAGGGTCTCGTTGTTTCTCAAAAATAGATTTGAGGTCGGGGTACCATCAATTGAGTGTCCGGGAGGAGGACATTCAGAAGACGGCCTTTCGTACTCGTTATGGCCACTATGAATTCCTTGTAATGCATTTTGTGTTGACCAATGCACTGGCTTCCTTTATGGATTTGATAAACAAAATTTTTTGGGAATACTTGGATTGTTTTGTGGTCATCTTTGTGAACGACATCTTGATTTATTCAACCTCTGAAGAGGAACACGAGACTCACTTGCAGGTATTGCTGGGTTTACTTAGTGAGCACTAATTGTATGCCAAATTTGCAAAATGCGAGTTTTGGTTAATGGAGGTGAAGTTTTTGGGGCATGTAGTGTCTGAGAGGAAGTGACTGTGGACTCCTCAAAGATAGATGGCGTACAGCATTAGGAACAACCCAAGAATGTTTTTGAAATTCGGAGTTTTTTGGGATTGACGGGGTATTATTGACGTTTTGTAAGGGACTTCTTTAAACTAGTTGCACCCTTGACTAGGTTGACTAGAAAGGGTATCAAATTTGTGTGGAGTGAGACTTGTGAAAAGTCATTCCAAGAGCTGAAGACTAGATTGACTACAGCACCGGTTTTGATAATTCCGGAAAGGGGTTTGAATTACACTGTCTATTGTGATGCGTCTGGGGATGGACTTGGTTGTGTCTTGATGCAAAAGGGAAAAGTTGTGGCCTACAGATCACGACAATTGAAAACTCACGAGAAGAATTACCCCACCCATGATTTAGAATTAGCGACGGTGATTTTTGTCTTAAAAATTTGGCGACATTACTTGTATGGTAAGAAGTTTGAGGTTTTCTTCGATCATAAAAGTCTAAAGTATTTGTTTTTACCTGTTGATGTGGGAGTGTTTTTTAAATTAATTATTTTGTATTTGTTTTCCCTTTTTGGGGGATATGAGGATTTGTTATATTACCTGGGGTATGTCCCTTGTAAACGTGTAAATTTTTAACTTTAATTTATGACTTACCCACCAAAAAAAAAAAAGTATTTGTTTTCTCAAAAAGACTTGAATTTACGACAACGGAGGTGGATGGAATTTATGGAGGATTATGACTTTGAGTTACACTATCATCCGGGAAAAACCAATGTGGTAGTTGATGCTTTGAGTCGAAAATCTGTGAGTAGTTTGGCAAGTGTGGCCATTCGGGAATGGGATGTGCTAGATGTTGTTGGCAAGTTTGATTTGCACTTGGGTGAGTCCGGAGAGAGTACTACCTTGTTTACGTTGAATGCTCAACCTACCTTGGTTAGTAAGGTCATAGAGGTACAACGAAGAGACCGTGATGTGGAATCAATCCGTGTTAAGATTTCCAATGGGAAGGAAGAGAAAGGTTTGAACGTTCACTCGGATCTGAGTGTACGTTACCTAGATCATTTGTTTGTACCAGAATCTTGTAGAGAGGAAGTACTTCGGGAATTCCATCACTCAAGCCTTGCGGTACACCTGGGAGGCACTAAAATGTATCATGATCTTAGTCATCAGTTTTGGTGGAGGGGTATGAAAATGGGATGTCGCTTTATTTGTATCGAAGTGCCTTACTTGTCAACAAGTGAAGGCCGAACACCAAAGACCAGCGGGTTTGTTACAACCCTTACCGATAGTCGAGTGGAAATGAGGGCATGTTACCATAGATTTTGTAGTTGGGCTTCCTAGAACACAACAAGGCAATGATGTCGTTTGGGTGATTGTTGATAGGTTGACTAAGTCTACACATTTCATTCCGATGTGCACCAGCGACTCAGTTGAACGGTTGGCAGAGTTGTACATTAGAGAGATAGTTCGACTTCATGGAGTCCCTGTGACTATTGTGTTGGATAGGGATCCTCGTTTTACTGCCCGGTTATGGCAAAGCCTTCAAGAGGCGTTGGGAACTAAGTTGACTCTTAGCATCGCTTATCATCCTCAAACCGATGGACAGTCGGAACGTACCATTCAGCTTTTGGAGGACATGCTTAGAGCTTGTGTCGTTGATTTTAAGGGGCCTTGGGAAAGGCACTTACCATTAATTGAGTTTGCTTACAACAATAGTTACCAAGCTAGTATTGGGATGGCACCATTTGAGGCCTTGTATGGCCGACCGTGTAGATCATTGGTTTGTTGGGCCGAAGTGGGTGATGCACCGTTACTGGGTCCGGAAATTATTAGAGAGACAACCGAGAAAGTTGTTCTCATTCGAAAGAGGTTAGCTACGGCCTAAAGCTGACAAAAGAGTTATGCCGATAAGAGGAGACGACATTTATCTTTTGAAGTTGGTGACCATGTGTTTCTAAAAATCTCACCAAGGTAGGGTTTGATGAGATTTAGTAAGAGTGGTAAATTATTTCTAAGGTTCATTGGGCCTTTTGAGATCTTACAGTGAATTGGCAAAGTGGCATTCTGGTTAGCTTTACCGCCACGACTTTTTGGAGTTCACAACGAATTTCATATAGCTATGCTAAGGAAGTATGAAAAACGACCGATTTCTAGTTTAAAAAAGGAAAAAAAGAGATTAGGTGGAGTTCTCTCTCTAGAATCTAGAGAGGGAAAGCTCCCACCGTTGTTACCCATGGAGTTTTGAGGTTTCCTTATCAGATTCTTTGTCTGGTTTGGATGTTGTTGTGTGTTGTTGCTGTATCTGGTCTTAATTTGTCCAGATTTATATAGGTTTGCCCAATGCACTGCTGGGCTTTCAACCTGCTCGGTCGATATCTCGGCCCAACTCCAGATCATAAATCACCCTCTCACCTCTTACGAAAAACGACCGATTTCTAGTTTAAAAAAGGAAAAAAAAGAGATTAGGTGGAGTTCTCTCTCTAGAATCTAGAGAGAGAAAGCTCCCACCGTTGTTACCTATGGAGTTTTGAGGTTTCCTTATCAGATTCTTTGTCTGGTTTGGATGTTGTTGTGTGTTGTTGCTGTATCTGGTCTTAATTTGTCCAGATTTATATAGGTTTGAAGTGTTTTCGTAGGTCGTTGTGTGTCGTCGGGGGTTGCTACTAGCCGACGTTGCTACAGTATTTCCAGTAGCGGGTTAGCACCTTCGCTGGCAGTGATTCATGGGTTTTTAAGCATGTTGGTGCTGCTGTCGCTGTCATGTTCAAGTAGCGCTCTCATCGACGTCGGACCAGTTGTTGGCAGGTTGTCCGACTGATTTGATATAGTTGATGTTCGGCAGCATGGTTTATTTTTGCTGGGTGCTGTCGACATTGAAGGTCACTAGACTGTATTTCAGCAACTTGTGGTTGGTTTCGTAGTGTGTGCCGATGGTCTTCTCCGGTGTTCTCCGACAACGGCATATTCCAAAGCCGCTGATAAAAAAGGAGTGCGTGAGGATGGATCCCTGCTCCAGCGTCGTTGGTACTGAGAATGGAAGGGCTGGCTCTTTCTTTTCTTTTCTTGCAACCGTCGGTGTATGGGAGTTTCAGTTGTGTCACCGGTGGTTGGTGAATGGCTTGGCTCGTATAGCTAGCTCCAGCGCCGGAATTACAGAGGGTTAAGGTATTGAAGAAGATGATGTATGCCTTACGTAAGTCACAGCGCGTGGAGGGTTTACCCACCTCACGTTGTTTTGTCAGGGTGTATGGAGGTGTGAACTGGGTCACGTGGGTGTTGATTCCCGTTACCTAAGTTTTTTTTTTATATTGATATCACATGGGAAAGAGGGTCCACGTGGGTGCACTTTTGGGCCACGGTTTTGGCTTAAAACTAGCACATGGTTTTGGTTATGTGGTTATAATTTAAGGTTGGCCAGTCACAATTTACTGTGTGGGCATCTACGTATGGAAAAAGAGGCAACATGTATGGTGCAGACGTAGGGCATGTTTGGTGGTCATGGTTTTGATGCTGCTATTCTGATTGGACTCAATTTTTGCCAAATTTTCCGGCCCACTGTGTTTATTTTGGGTGGCGGGCCAAGGTTTTTATTGTATTCTTTTGTTCAACCATAGCTCAGTAGTATATGGTTTATAGTGGTTTGTTTATGATGATTGATTGCGTGATCTTCATGTGACTCTATATGACGTTGATATTGAGTCATTTCTGCCAAGAGTGATTGGGGAGTTGCTGTTATGGAGAATTGTGATTTGATGGCTAGCTGAGTTAGGGACTGGAAGGTGAGTGGCCTATTGGATTTCTGGTTACCTCTTGTCTTCACGTGACCCATCTTGATTGATCGTTAGCCACTCTTGACATTGAGTGAAAGGGACACTACCATGGGGATTGAGACTTGTGGTCAGCTCAGGAAGGGATTGGGGGATGTGGTGATTATTCTCACGATTGGATTGTTGTCAACTTTGTCTGTTGATATGGTGGTTATTGGTTTTCACTAAACTTCCCAAGACCATTGATTATGGTGATTGACTATGCAGGCTTAATGTGACTTTGCCAGGATCTTTTCATGGGATATATTTTTCCCTTCGTCATGGCTTTGATTAAGTGGCTCAGATGTGACGGCTATGAGGAGCGAGATGCTTATTGAATTCCATGTTTTCATCCGAGGTAGAGACTGGGAGCAAGCGTTGGCGATTATCATTTTTCGATAGGTCTTGTTGGGTGTTTAGTTTAGTTACTTTTGTATTATCTGTATGTCTGTTATGTTTTATGAGCGTATGGTGTATATTGTTTATTGCCCATATATCCATCCCAAGTTCCCATCTATTATCTTTGATGGTAGGGGTTACTTGGGGTTTATTGTACTTGTGTTGTTGTTCTCTCGCTTTTGCAAGGGTGGTTTCATGTTGTAGGGTGTGTAGTGGTAGTTTTATGCTACTATTTTGCAGTTGTTTATTATTTATTGTAGGGCATGCCTGGGGTATGCCCCTTGTAAACTTGTACAATTTATTGTCTTTATTTTATGATTTACCCACCCAACAAAAGAAAAAAAAAGAACGACGGTTCCAATATTAAATACCCGGGAGCAAATGCTACGGGGCAAAACTATGCCGTTGGTAAAGGTGTTGTGGAGACACCATGGAGTTGAAGAAGCGACGTGGGAACGGGAGGCGAAATTCGGCTCCAGATATCTGGATTTGTTTGAAAATGCTTAAGTTGCTTTTCTTTGTAATATTTCCCAGTGTTGAGGGAAACGTATTTAAAGTTGTTAACCACATGTTGATATGTGCGTCGTTGTTTTTAAGCATGGATTCTAGTATGGAGGAAATGGTTAAATTGCTAGGATTAGGGATGGATGATGCTCGTGTTGTGGGGATATGTGGGATGGGTTGAATAGGTAAGACAACTCTTGCAAGTGCTATTTATGCCCATATCTCTTGCCAATTTGAAGGTTGCAGCGTCATTGAAAATGTTAGAGAAGTTTCAGAAAAAGGTGGTCTGAAAACTCTACATGAACAACTCATTTCCGAAATCTTAATGGAGAAAGATTTGAAAGTAGGAAATATTGGTAGTGCCTTAAGTACGATAAGAAACAGGGTATGCCATAAGAAGGTTCATATTGTTCTTGATGATGTGGATGAATCAATAGAACTTGAAAAATTGGTAGGAGAGCTTGATTGGTTTGGTTTTGAAAGTAGAATCATTATAACAACTAGAAATCAACATACATTAATCAGATATGGCATAACACACATTTATAAGGTTGAGGAATTAGGAGAAGATGAAGGTATAGAACTCTTTAAATCGAAAGCCTTCAGGAATCACCAACAAATTGGAGGCTATGGAGAACTTATACATTGTGCAGTAAAGTACACTAAAGGAGTTCCTTTAGCTCTCAAAGTTTTGGGTTCTTTTCTTTATGGTCAAAACAAAGATGAATTATAACCAAGTCATAACTTGAATAGTATAGAATTTTTTGTTATTTTTATTTATTTATTTTTCAGGAAAATATATTTTGATACAAGTAAAATTCATGATTTTTGATAAATTTTATTAATACAAATAAGGATTCAATTTCAGGTTGAGAATATAATTTTTTTTTTTTTAAACTTTGAAAGAAATTGTTTATATGAGCATTTATCTAGAATCACACATAATGACAAAAATTTTCCTCAACCATTAGCAAATTTGTTTGTATTTAGCTTTCAATTATTAAAATTTTCCACACATTAAATAATACTAATCAAAATCAATTTTACATTTTAAAAATAAATTCTCGTGCATTGTACGGTCATTAATTACTTAAATTAAATTAAAATATTCTGTTTCTCTTTTTTACATTTTTTTCCCCTATGATTTACTGCCAGTTGGCTGTGCGATGCAAGATAAAATAAAGGGATAATTATAAATTTTTAAAAAAAAACTCAAGAATTTAAACTCTAATATTTTAATTTATTTTTAATTTAAATCATTCTCGTTAAATAAAAATCGAGAAAAAATTATTTTAAAATAATTTTAGTTATTAAACTCAATATAGATATACATAAAATGTTCAAACATATTGAGTTTAATGATTAAAATTTAAATTGATTTTACTAAATAAAAATAAGCAATGATTTAGACTGAAAATAAATTAAAAGTTTAGGATTTAAATTGATAAAATTAAAAACTCAGGATTTACCTTGTTCTAAGGCTCAAACTTTGAGAGTTTTTTTTTATTCTTTTGTAATTTCTGCTAAAATATTTATGTTTTGAAATAACATTTTATATATTTTATTTCAATTATCTACCTACATGTCTCTGCACATTTATATGTCCTGTTCCATAATTATCTGCATCCCTTGCAATGAGCAAAATTAATCACAATTAAAATAATGTTAGTTTACGTTTTTATAGCTGTTTTGAGTTTTGATTCACAAATTTCTTTTACTATTGGCCTAAATCTACCTCCAAAGCTACGTCCTTGGAGGTGACATACTACCAGTACCTGAAAATGATGTCTCATAAAGGGTGAGCCACAGCCCAGTAGAAATACACTAAACCAGCCATGAACAATGACTAAAAGATTAGCAGTTGATAGATGGTCAACATAGATACATCCACATATATCACATTTTGATTTCATGACATTAAGTCCTTGTTACATTTCATTTCTCATTTCTTTTTCAACCTTGACTTTGAAAACAAGGCTTAAACTTAGCCAAATAACTTGATGAGAATAAGACTCATCTTAAAACATTTTCGAAATTCATGGTGGATACACATTTTGGTGCTGTATCAATAACACGTAAGTTACTTCCATACTATACGAGCGATACATATTTTGGTACTGTATCAACATAACATAGAAATACTTCTATACTTCACAATTGATAACGATATACATTTTGGTGCTATATCAAATCAAAACAAACACTTCAAATTCGCAGCCTGATACACATTGTAGTGCTGTATCACTGTCATAAGAAAACATTTCTAATTCGCAGCCTGATACACATTGTAGTGCTGTATCACTGTCACAAGATTCAGTTTAGAGGTTCAGCCCATTTCTTCCAATAAACCGTGGAGTACAGCCCCTTTCTCCTCCCACATAATACAATGTATATAAACAATTATCATATACAAATTAAATCAATCAATACACATTTGAGTGCTGTATTGTACCAACTACCATATTCAATGGCTTACTCAATT